>LOJH01004177.1:4784-21590 GCA_001685095.1 Ellobius talpinus | reverse complement strand
CTGAAATGAAGTGAAAGAATCAGTGAAAGATAGCTTATGACTAGGCCACAGTGAATGATCCTGTCACGTGCAGATACAGAGGGATAGAAACTATACTCAGAGAATGCATGGAAACGGTAAGAAGAGTAAAAGGATCCTACTGATGTGGTTGTGCTTACAGAGGCCTTGATCACTGGAAATAAGTATTTAATGAGCAAAGGTGCACTCTGGCCCAGCAGTGCATATTTCAGAGTCCCCCCACAACATGGAAGTTACAGGGTCGTATGTGCCTGACTCATTCACCAGAAGGAAACAGAAACAATGAGAAGACTATATCCAAACTTGTGGGCTTGTGAAGAGCTCCAACATCTCACTGATGGTCAGGAAAAAGAGTCACCCACACAGGTGCCTGAGAAGGAGCACACTGGAAATCGAGGGGAATCATTATGTTATATTGTCATGGAAACCAAAGGAAAATAATGTTGCACTGAGGAATATTTGACACTGCCAATTAGAGTCAGGAAGGTGATAGTCTGAGAGGTGTGCATTAGATTCAGCAAAATAAATTCCATTTCAGCGTTTCAAACTATGGCCTTACCAAATGTCACGTTCATTTAAATGTATCTACTTTGAGAGGTGGAATAGGAAAGCTCATGCCACTGTGTTGATTAGCATGCGGCCTTTGCTTCAGAAATAAACAGCTTTTGCCTGACCTGTCACTAACATTATTCCCAACTCCATTTCTTAACTTATACACCGTACTTATACACTGTAGCTCAAACAGACAAGCTCTGCACCATGCCCTGCTATGGGATACAAAGTTTCCCTGGAATGTATCCAAGCCTATTCACAGCCACACCCACCTGCTCTCTCTAGCCAGTCATTCTTGGGGTCCAAGGAAACATGAGTCCTGATGGGAACAGAATGGTCTGCCAATTACAATATTTGTTATCTGCCCTTTACAGAAAGAGTTTACCAGCTTCTAATCTAGAGCTAACACATTCAGGCACATCACCAACTTAAAATTCTTGACTTCACAGGTTCTCAGGACGCTTTCTTCCCTACCCCATTTCAACAAATAGAAAGGTAGCATGTGAAAGAGAAGTGTTGAGAATCAGCCTGGGCAATGAACAGTAGAATAGGGTCACAGCCCCCTGTGTGACGGTAGCCACTGAGGGCAGCTGTGAGATCTGGAGAATTCTACTTCTCTCTAGAGACTAGCTATTATACACAGGCTCCTAGGTTCTTCAGCCCATGCGACACACTCAACACATTGTTACCTCAATTTACTGCTGCAATGATGGCATCTGAAACAAGATTTATGAAAATTCTGCTTGTCTGCTACGAGGCATTCCATTGGATAAACTGTCTTTTGACAGATTACGCAGATTTCCTTGTCTTGGACGAGCAGTTTCTAAAAATAAAAATTTATAAAGGCTTATATGCTTCTATTTTCCATTACAATTGCAATAACATAGGACAACAAATAATAGATAAACCGGACATGAAAGATAAAGTGAAAAATCCCTGATAATTGTCTTTATGTCTTGCTCTCCAGACAGTGTGCAATAGCATGGAATTTTGAGGATCTGGTACAAAGATTTAGTGCCTCTACCATTATACCTTATGGAAATTGGCCTACTATATAATAAACACATAAATGTGTATTATTCTTACTTACATGAATACATTAAATATATACAGTAAACTCAATCATGGGGAACCTTAAGAAAATTTATCATTTGAAGCAACTAGACTTTCTGTACATATAAAGTTTTATAAGAAACTTTTATTTCTAAAACTGTATTATGCAGCAATCATTCTAAAGTATATACAGATTTTTATGAGCCAAGACATTGTATAGTATTTGATTAAATATTATCTCAATAATATCAGGTTTACTTCATGACTCCAGTTGTTTACTTCCTTGTAATTATACTCTCCCATCCATGTAACGTCAGGGAGAGACCTCTCCTCTTTTCCTAGCTGACTTTAGACTTTACAGCCTTTAGGGTCCTTACATCTACCCTTTCTGTTTTTTTTTTTTACTGCTGATCATCTCACTTAGTACCTACAGCTGCTCCCCACTGGTCCCATGTGAAGGGTAGTCTTTACAAATAACAGTCGTTACATCACTAATCAGGGTCCTCTAGTGGCTTACACTGGACACAGACACATCAATTAAATATTGGTTTTGGTTTTCACTATACTCTTCCGACAATAACTAACCTTTTGTATTTGTCACCTATGAAAGCAATTATGTCGAGGTCCTTCATACAAAAGCCACGTTCATGCTTACGCTCTGCCCCATCTTTAACATGATGACAAGACTCCTGTGACTTTTTCACCTGAGTAGGGACATATTTCTATGTTTCATGCCAGCTTCTTTGTGTTTTCTATGGTTTTGAACTGTCTTAGCAAAAACTGAGCATTTGAAATTAATTAGACAGCTTTGCTTAATTATGCCAGAAGCAAGCACATTAAGAAACCATATTAACTTGATAAACTAGACACATATGTTGTAAATAAGAGAGCCGTAATTATTAATTTCAGCAGTTTTTATTTTTAAGTTTGCCATTTCTTTGAAGCTGTCTAAAAGAATAGACTGCATTAATGAGACCGATTCATTGTGTCCTATCCTTTTATCAAGAAGCCTCATTAACTATAAAAAGCATGGAACGTACAATTGAGTAAGCTATCTTGTGATATTAAAAATATGATGTTCTTATGATTTAAATCTCTCATCTTACAAACATAGTCAAGTCTTAAGACGTATTACTTATCCTTGTCTATGAATTAGGTCAATGGAATTGTCATTTGGGGTTGACGTTCATAAAGATGAAAATATCCATTACAGAAAACATTGGGATCTGGGTATGTTATCACCTCAATTTGATTACAATAGCTAAATATATAAAATGTCGAATGTTACATCTACATCTTTAACATGCTGATGAAAATACTTATAGCACGCATGCATGCATACTGTGAGTTCTGTCTGAGGCTTTTACTAAGGTATGTTGAGGCTATTTAAGTACACAGTTAAAAAATGTCAAAGGTTTTGATCTGGTCCCACCATAAACTATTGAATGAAGTAAATCTTATTATTAAATTTTAATATGAGTTTGTTTTATAGCAAACAAATAGTTTCACCACTGCTAAAACCACCCCAGCCGTTGTTATGTCTGATGCTTTCTTCAAACTCCTATTTAACTTGAGTTTGAAGAACAGGTTTCTGTAATGCATTCTGCAGGCTTAGTCATTTTAAATGTTATTGTTAAGTAAGGAAGTAGAAAACAAGGATAGCAAAGACTCATAAGCCCACAGGAGTTGCCATTAGTCCTAGCTTGTTACTGGGTTATTTCCACACACTATTTAATTGCAAATATTATTTGACATTGGTACGCATGCTTTCAAATGTGTTAATCTTCTTTCATACTCTTCAATCTCATTTACCACGTATAAAGGCAGATTCCTCTTGGAAGGCCCGGCTCATTTCAGTTGCATATGCATTGGAGGTTTCATAGCCCAAGCGCTTAAAAACCCTTTCACTCTCCTGCCACGCCTTCTGAAAATCTCCTCTATGATTTGTAGGTGAATCCGCAAGGTCTAGGATGTGGCCAGCAATCACGTCTTCATAGGTTGGTGGAGCGTGCCTGATGTCAAAGCCAGACCTGCCTGCATCTGAGCTACATGTTGATGAGGTTGCTACCTTTGACCCAATGATCTGGCTGTCAAATGCGTCTGTGCCTAAGAAGTGCTCACTGAGAGACCTTGTTTCAGAGTGAACCCTGGGCTGCATTGCAGAAACTGTTCCTTGGTGCTCTCTAGGATGTCTGCAGGAAAAGCCTGGAAAACTAACATTTCCAGAAGATGCTAATCCAAATTCCTCCTTACAAAATGTGTGACTCTCTTGTTTCATGTTGCGGTTTATTTCACCGTTTGCATAAGCTTTTCTATCCGTCTTTGCTCCAAAAACTGGGTCATTCTCAAATTCCCTAAACCATCTGTGCATTTCATTTTCATGGCCATTCAGAAAACGTTCAGCCATTTGAACCGTTTGATTGGTAGTGGCTTCAAATCTCTCTGTGTGTTCTGATAGGCGAGGCCCTTGCACCTTGCGGATGATTTCAACTGCATCATAGCTTTCCGTTTCTGGCATTGTGCTGTTGAATGAATTAATTTCATCTTTATGGACATAAGTCTCCTTTTTCTCCATTTTTCTCCTTTCCTCTTGAGCTTCTACAGATTCTCGGAAGGAGCCACTCATGACATGGTTCACATTTACAGGTATCGTGATGGCTGGTGGAGAGTCCCTGGCATGACTTTCTATCTTAATTTGCCTGCGGAGTGTGGCTGGAGACACGATCACTTCTGATCTCTTCTCTACAATTGGAACTGGGGTCCCTGGCGAGCATGGGATGCTATCTCTCGCTAACCTGGCCGTGGTGTCTTTGAGTCTAACGAGTTGTTCAGAGCGGCTCCTTGGTGGGGACGGGGAGGTGCCTGTTCTGGGAAGTCTAGATGTTTGCTCTGTGGGTCTTCTGGGTGGAGGTTCAGTACAACTGTTCTTTTTAGGGTACTGAGAAAGCTCACTCTTAGTGGAGGTTTCTGCTCGGCGGGCAGTGGACTCTATTGTAATGAATGTTGGTGACGGTGGACGAGTTTTCAGAGAGGGAGGTGCAACCTTATAATCTCCTTTAGGCTCCTGATGTGTCTCAGCAGGGCCATGGGTCATTGCTACTTGGTGGTATGATGATTTTTCTTCTCCAATTTTATTTTCTTGATCATGAGTCATTGTTATTTGGTGGTGTGGTAATTTTTCTTCTCCAATTTTATTTTCTCTCTGTTCAGTGCATTTATTAGAGCTGGCATTGACATTAGACACTTTCAATGACATTTCATTAAGATGGGTAGGCTTATCTCTCTGCTTTCTTGTTTGGGAGGCCATCATGGCTGTTTGAATTACATGTTCACAGTGCGCAAGCATATCCTCTGCTTGAGTTTTAATATGTGTTATTTCTTCTTTGACTTTTTCTAAATTATTCTCCATGGCAACACGAACTCCATAGTCTCTTTCTTCTTCACTTATCAGCCATACCGGAACAATATTTAACAGTGTCTGAAATGTTTGAAGGCCACTTTTATTTGATTGTGCTTCGAACTGTTTTACTCTAGACAAAATCTGCTGTAGTTCTTCACGTTTTCTCAAGAATTCCAATATATTTATGGCACATTTCCCATCATTCTGCTGGGATTCTTTCACAGAGGAAAATGGAGACTTGTTCTGTATAATCTCTTGCTTTGAATCCTCATTGTTAAGAGTGACAAGGATCTGTTGAATGCCCTTGTCTCTAAGACATTTTTTCTCTATCACATCAGGCAGTTTTTTGTGCTCAGCTGTACTTCCAGATGTTTGTATTTGTGTTTGCTGAAAATTCTGAGCCCGTGTGTCTAGACATGGATCAAAAATCGTTTGTTGGTCTACCCTTGGTACTCTCTGGTCCTGCAGATGCTCTTGCTTTTTGTCTGCTAATCTGTCTTCTTTTGAACTGCTCATGGATGAGTCCTGACTACTTTCTTCACACTCTAGGACATTTCTTCTGTCAAGCTCCCCAAATCCCCTCTGCTTCTTGGGAGGTATTTTGACTTTACTCTTGTGATTTTTCCCTGAAGACTCTTCAGGCATTTGTATTGTCACCGTTTTCTCCATTTTAGGTAACTGAAAAGATTTTTCAGTCACAGATTGCTTATCACCACACTGTGTCTTCGCTTGGGTTTTCTTGGTTTCCCGATTCATTTGTTTGGTGATGGTTTGGGCGTCAACTTCAGATTGCTTTATGTGACTTTCAGAACTGAGATCTATTTCAGTTGATGTATGATCTAGTGTTGGAAGCTTGATAGTTTTCACTTTGAAACTTGGGGAAATTGGTTTGCTTTGAGGCAAGGGCAATGTCTCCATATGCTGCTCAACTGGTTGTTGTGTCTTACATTCCTTATAATTCTGGCTAATTTCACATGCTGATTGTGATTGTTGTATGTCCTTTGAGCTTTGTGTGCCTTCCTTTCTCATGGTACACTTATCTTCTGAAGCTGCTAGAACATGCTGGAGCCTCTCAGTAGCAACTGCCAATGCAGAGGCTGTGGAGAGTTGGCTGTCAGAGCTCACACCTGCAAGCACAGCCCTGTTCTTAGTCAAGTCCAAATCCTTCCTGGGTGTGGGGACTGTCTCAGCTGCTTTTTGTGACACTGTTTCTTTCTCCTTCTTGGATATGTTTTGGTGGTAGGTTTCTGTTTTGACAGTGCTAGGGCAAGAATTCTCCTGTCTCTGTTTCGCAAGCTCTTCCCTTTGTTGTCTGTATTTTTCTTCGGCAATCATTAAAGGTGTCTTAAATTTTCTCATGTAAGGCTTTGGGCTTTGGTGCTCTGAACCTGATGGAAGGGAGTGGGATTTACATAGGGGTGCTGTCTGTTTACCCCTGGGAGCTGAGACTTCTGGAACTGTCTGAGACAGAGAGTTTGCTGAGTAGATTGACAGTTGTTTTCTTTCGTCAAGGCTCTTTTTGAATACCTCCTGCTTTGTCTCAGTGTGTTCATTGCTCACTGCCACCCCTGATCTTTCCTGATTCTTCGGGAGGATGGTTTTCAGTTCCATATCTGACACAGATTTTCCCAATTCGCCATTTGGGTACTGCTGACTGATTTTATCTTTAATTCTCTTGGGAAGTTTGGGTTTGGGGAGTGTAGGAGGTGGTGTTTTTCCTGTTAGGGTTTTAGCCTGAGAGTGAATCTGCCAAGAGCCTGAGGATTCTGCTTGGGACTGCTGCTGCCTGAAAGTTCCACTGCGATTTTCTAGGGCAGAGGGGGGTAGAAGCTGTGCTGCTTGCCATGGAGTTGGAGGAGGTGGAGGAGGTAGGGATGCTGGTGGAGGAAGAGGGAGACTTGGGAAGTTTTCAAATTCAATCCTTGTCTTCTCTGTGGATGAAGAGGGAAGAAACTCATCCTTTTCAGGCAACAGCATTGAAGGTGGTGGAGGGGGAAGAGGAAATTCAATTTCGGATGATGCATTGGAAGGCGGCGGAGGAAGGGGAGATGGAGGTGGAAGCAAGTCCTCATTTTCTTTTACATGACACTCAGGGTGAAGGTGGATTGGATTAAGGGACCTCTCCATTGCCATTTTCAACTCTTTGGAAGTATTCGTCTTCATTAGAAAGTCCTGGCTTTCTAGACAAACATTAATTTTCTGGTTTTTGTCAGTTGCCTGAAATTTTTTGTGGCCTTTCCCAGAGACTCTCATTCCTGCTAGTCCGTGGACATCCTTACCTACAGGTAAAGGTTGAAGGCTCACATCATTTTTCTTCATATCTTTATTAGAATACCATGTTTCCTGACTTAGCAAGGCTTGCTCCCGATAATCCCTGGTTGCCCCATGCATCTCTTCAGCTGTCTTGTTGGTGAGATGTTGGGTGGGATCTGGTGTATAACTTTGTGCCCCTGGTGATATATTCACATTTTTCATTTTATTTTGACTCTTCCCATAGGAATCCCAGGACTGAGACTTCTTGTGGTCATTCCCTACTTCACACGTTTGAGTCTGCTGCTTTCTGAACATTTTATCTACAGACTGGGAGAAGTTAAAGATAGCATCCTTCGACTCTTTCACATTCTCTGATTCCTTGGTTTTTAGATTTTCCTTCATTGCCATGGTTGTAGTTAACTGTTTGCTCATATTGTTGCTACCACACAGATATCCTTTGCTCTCAGTCCAGATGCCAGTTCTGTCACCCATGTCTAAGACATTTTTCACAGCTCTGTGTTCTGGATTAGACATCTTCCTAAGGTTTTTCTCTAGAGCATCGTTGTTTTGTTCCCGATCAACAACAATCTTGACAGCGCCCTTTGGGGCTCTGGGAAGATGAACCTCAGATCTTTCTTCTATTAAAGGCTGGTTGTACGATTGCTGCATGGTTTCATGGAGAGGGCCTGGTCCTGCTTGTTGCCTGGTTGCTGGCTCAAACGGTCCTGGCATTGGCTGAAGAAAACTTTTTTCGTCTCTCTGGACAGTAGCAGGACAAATCCTTACTTTTTGTTGTTCTGAGAATCCCACTGTTCCAGGTAGTGCATCTTCTTTGATTAGTCCTGCTCTAGCAACCTCTTTGAAACCCTGCTGTGCTTCTTTCAAAGACCTTAATGATGTTTCAAGATCATCTAGCATCAGCTCTTTTTTCAATATTTCAGTCCTTGTATTTGTAGCCTTCTCAAGGCACTCAATAGCTTGCTCAATATCACCAGAGATGTCACTAGATTGTTTAGATTCTTTCTGTCTGTGGCTTGACTCCTTAACTGACTCTAGTGTGGTCAACCTGTCACAGTTTACAATTTTGTCTGCTTTCGACACTGTTTTCTGATTCATGGCCTGGCTGAGAGAGTTTAGGGTTGAGTTCAAATCACCTTTTGTATTCTCTTCTTTCTGTGTCTTGAAAGATGAACCCGGAGACCTAGCCATGAGGACTTTAACTGTATTATGCTCATCTCCTGGGATGATGTCAGTTTCATGAACAGTATGTTCAACGAGAGATTGCCTTTTCTTTAGTAACAGTTTTGTGCCCTTCACATCACCCCCGATTATGTCTCCCTCTGCTTCTTGTTCCCTGGATGAGAGTGTTTCATTCGTCCCTGCTTGAAGTTGTTTGAGGTAATCCAAAGCTCCGGTTTCTATGCATGTTGTGAAGAACTGAACGTTTCCCCTCTCTGAGGCATCGACTTTTGTCCTTTCAGGTAATTTACCATTTGATGGAGAAGATAGCAGGTTATGAATGGCGCCTTTCACATCACCTCCTATTATGTCTTCACGTTCAGTTTTGTCACCGGCATTTTCATGAAGAAGACAGTAGATAGTCATGTTGATATCTCCCTTTTCATCTTCCTGAATTAAGATGCCTTTCTTTCTGTATTTTTCCTCGGAGAACAGCTTTTTTATTGCTTGTTTAACATCCCCTCTCGCTATCTCTTCCTTTTCAGCATGAAATTCAGTTGATCTGTTTAATAATTGAGTTTTAGTCAAATTGACATTTCCCTTCTCCTCTTCACTGACAAATATCTGTTTCTGTGTACAGTCCCTTTGGGAAAGTAAATTTATCATTATGCTTCTGAGATCAGCCCTAATAATGGCTTCTTTCTGTATCTCAGGGGTTGTTTGGTTCATGAGCTTGTATTTTGCCATTCGGACATCGCCAACTTCATCAGCTTCAATTATAATTCCAGGAGCTTCAATAACTCTTTGAGAGTAGAGGTCTTCCAAAGTTTCTTTAATGCTTTTGCCAATAATTTCTACCTTTTCTACTCTCGTTTCATTAAATTCATGAATAGGTTTTGTTTCAAAGAGCCATGTAGTTGTTTTGACATCTGATGGAGGAATTTCTTCTTTGGTCATTTTTGCATCACTTTCATCTACTTCCTTAATAGAATCCAATGCTTGATTTTCAAAAAGCCACACTGCATTCTTAACGTCACCTTTCTGCACCTCTTCCTGGGTGACAGTCTTGATGGTGTCATATCCAGACCCTGCTCCCAGTTCATCTATGCTGCACGTTTCAAAGAGCCAAGTAGAAGTCTTAACATTGCCCCTTTGCACTTCGTTGACACTCACTGTTCTTATATATTTCTTCTTGTCGCCATTTTCAGACTCAAAGAATTGTTTGCCTGTCTTCACGTCACCTCCTTGAATACAGTCCACAGTGTGCACAATAGCATGTGATTCATCTGACATCTGATCCAGTGGTTGAGTTTCAAATTTGTATCTGACAGAACTCACATCCCCCTTCTGAATATCTTCCTGGGTGACAGATTTAATAACATACACATCTTCTGATTCGTTAATTGAGTCTAATGGTTTTGTTTCAAAGAGCCACCTCGTTCCTCGAACATCTCCATGAATTACTTCTTCTTTTTTAACAGTTGTCACTTCGTGATAAAACCCTTCCTGATCTTGAATTGCATATAGCGGCTGTGTTTCAAAGAGCATTCTGAAACTCTTCACATCACCTTTTATTACTTCTTCATTATTTGTTTCCCTGGTGCTGATGCCATCAGATTTTTCTTTAATCTCATCCAAAGAAAACGTCTCAAAAATGAAGCACCCCTTTCTCACATTTCCTCCTTGTATGTCTGTCACTGTCTTAACCAATCCATCACCCTCTTGATTTTCTTTTATTGCATCAATGGGTATGTTTTCAAATAGCCACTTACAATTTAACACATTGCCTTTCTGAATGTCTTCAGTTTTTAGGGTTTTGATCTTATTCAAAACATCCTCTGAACTGCAACTGATAGAATCTAAGGACTGATGTTCAAACTTATACTTCATTCCAGAGACATCGCCAGCTTGTATATCCACTTCCACAGGCTTGTTTTCTTTCCCTTCCTTCCCCTGTATGTTGTCCAGATTTTCTGTCTCAAAGCGAAAACATGCTGTCCGAACATCCCCACCTTGTATCTCATCCTGCTTTACAGTTTCTAGTTTGATTGTCGCTTCTGAGTCATCTTTTATAGTATCAAGTGGCTGTGTTTCAAAAAGCCAGGTACAGGTTCTAACATCACCCTTATGAATATCTTCGGTGTTTGCCACCAAGGAAACCTTTTCATAAAGAGACTCCATTGGCTGGGTCTCAAAGAGCCATTTACAGGTTTTCACATCTCCTTTAACAACATTTGTAGTTTGTTCAGTTTTGCCTTCTGTTTCCTCCTCATTACTAAAATATTTAAATGAATCAAGAGGCTGAGTTTCAAACAACCATCTAGCAGATTTCACACTCCCTGCTTGTATTTCTTGAGCAGATATTCCTCTAATTATCTGAAATTTATGAAGACTTTCATCAAACTGGCCAATGGGCCTTGTTTCAAAAAGCCACCTACAGCTTCTTACATCTCCTGTGAGGATTTCTTCCTGCTGAACTGTCTTTACTTGATGGTATTTTCCAAGACGGTCTTGAATAGCGTACAGTGGGGTTGTCTCGAAGAGAGATTTATTCAACTCCACAGTGCCTCTGGTGACTCCTTCCACCTCATTTTTATGTGATGCATCAACCTTAGTTAAATTATTGGCCTCAAACATATGTGTGTAGTTCTTTACCTGACCTCTATCAACTGCTTCTAGCCTCACTGTCCTTATGTATTCTTTCTTACCTTCTCCAATGTCTTCTAAAGGTTGAGTTTCAAAAACCCATTTTTGGTGCTTAACGTCTCCTTTTTCTTCTTCCGAGGCAGTGATTTTTTGAAGCTTTCCTATATCAGGACTGCCTTTTAAAGCTTCTGTTGGAAACGTTTCAAATAGATGCTTGGCGGTTTTTACGTCACCTCCTATTCTCTCTTCAGGTGATGTAGTATCTGCATCAGGGACTTCTTTTAGAACGTCTAACGGCTGTGTTTCAAACATCCAGCACTTCTTAGAAACATCTGTACCTATGATGGCTTCTTTGTTAATGACAACCTCATCTGACTCTTCTTTGATTTTCTCCAGGGGTTGAGTTTCAAATAACCACTTTGCTCTACTCACCCCACCTTTGACATTTCCTTCCATGGATATTCCTCGAACAACTTTAATTTCTGTGATATCTTTGCTAATTGCGTCCAAAGGCTGTGTTTCAAACATCCAACGTGCTGTTCTCACGTCCCCCCTTTCAATGTCTTCTCTCTGCACAGTTTTAATTTCTAGCATTTGGCCTGAACCATCTCTGATGACATAGAGTGGCTGAGTTTCAAAACACTTTATGCTCCTCTTAACATTTCCTTTAATTTCTTTGAGTTCAGATCGGAGTTGTAATAAGTGAGCTTCATCCACAGAGTGAAGCTGCCCAAGCTGATCCAGGTTTTGAGTTTCAAACATGTACCTCACAGTCTTAACGTCTCCCCCAGTTATGTCATTTACAGCAGTATATGCTGTTTCTTCTTGACTTTGGTGCATTTTGTTCATTGAGTCTAAAGGTCTTGTTTCAAACATCCACCTTGCTGTGCAAACATCTCCTCTAGCTAGCTCAGGAATTTTCTCTGTGTTTCCTTCAGTGCCAGTAGAAGGAACCCCCAGGGCATCTATTGGCTGAGTCTCAAACATCCAAGTCGTATATTTCACATCACCCCCAGCAATAAGTTCTTGGTCAGCTGTGCCCTTGGAAGTGGACCCTTCATCTGCAGAGCCATTTTTGATAGAATCTAATGGTTGATTCTCAAAAATCCATCGCATGGACTGCACCTCTCCTCTTAGAATTTCATCCCATTCCAGGTTTTCTTGGTTCAGATCTCTCTGAGAACTGCCATTTGTATTTTCAAAAATATACCGAGCTTGTTGCACATCTGCTGAAGCTGAGTTTCCTGAGTTTATCTGGCTAGAAACAATTTCAGAAACCTCACTGATGTAATCTTTTTCTAAGTTTTTTCTTAACTCGGGATGGATATGTCTATATAAACGGTTTAATTCATACAAATTTCTTTGTTTGGTATATAAATCTTTGGGGATTGGTAGTCCTCTAGGGGGGCTGGGGAATTCAGGGGACTGGGAAAATGCTGTCCTATCCATTGGTGTCTGAAGTTCGTCAGGTAGGGGAGGAGGAAATTCTTCTGTCTTCCCTGAAGGAGGGCCATTAACTTGTGCCAGGGATGTTGAAGTGACACTGTGATTACTATAACTTGAGGTTGAGGTTTCCTTCGTCTGGCTGGTTGAAGTGTAAGAAGAAGAGGTACCCACAGCTGATGATGGCTTTAAGGATTCTTCACTGTCATTTTCAATCTTTAAAGGAGAGAAAATCAAGGCTTATAATGATGACTGTAGTACGGAGATTTCCTGGGCCCTACCTTTCACCTGTCCACAAACAGGATTCCGCTGTGATGCTTTCCTTGGAAAACAGGTATGAACTGTCCTTAAACCTACTTGGGAGAATACTCAATATGGGTTAGTAAATATCATTCTATTTTTAATAATAATGTTCTTCCATCAAGGTATCATTGACTCCGCATTTGAGCATTTACACATACTTACACTTTATATATATATACCCGGGGTCTTTTTTATGGCCTTGGCGAGCCAGGAATTTACAGAGATCTACCTGCCTCTGCCTCTCAAATTCTGGGATTAGAGGAATATGACACTATGCCTGGTTTAATACACTTAATTTGCCCCTCTTCACTTGATGTGTAGAGTAATCTATGGAGGCAGAAAAGGTCTTGAGGTACTTTAGGAGTTTTTTGTTTTCTTTATCATTTAAAATAAAACTTGTAACTATCTGGCAATTAAAATTGACTTAGTTACTTTATTTGATATTAATTATAGACTTTAAAATCTATATGACTTTCTTCATTCATATTCTCCAGTGGGTGGGACATCTTACTCTGCCTCATAGATCAATACCCTCCTTTTGAGACAGAATAAATGCTAGTTCATTTTGTTATGAAAACACCACAAAACTTCAAGTATATTTAAGCATTTTTTAACCCTTAATGTGCTCCTGTATTGAGAGTATATCATACCTTTATGCACCTGGACGGAGTTGTGGTTTCTCTGTCAGAGTAGAGAAACTTTTCCTGGGCAGACTTCTCAAATTGCTCTTTCAAAATCTTTGTGGAAACCTTAGGCATCTCTTCATCCTCAGGTGTATCAATGACTGCAAAAACACATAGATTCCAGGGATACTTTACGGTGAGTAAAATGGTATTTGAGATGAACACACCATGCTGTATTAAACACCCTATAATGTAAATTAGTGAACAAGATTCAAAGGACAAATTTATGCACATGGCATTATTTCATCTGATGATTTTGAAGTGAAGCAAGAAGTATTAAGGAAGAAACACAGAAAAGAAATTTTGGATGTGAGGTGCAGCCGTTAGAAGAGCTTGCTGCTCTTGCAGGGGACCAAAGATTAGTTTGCAGCACCATGTTGGGCAGATCATTACAACTTGGAACTCCAACTGGAGTGGATCTATTACCCTCCTCTGGCCTCTGGGTGTTCTGCTCTCTTTCTCTCTGTCTCTGTCTCTGTCTCTCTCTCTCTCTCTCTCTCTCACACACACACACACACACACCACAACAATACACATAAAGAAAAAATAAGCCTTAAAATTATTTGGAGTGGTTATCTCTGGATAGGGATATTTTCAGAATTTCTACAATTGTGTTTTAATTCTACACTCAGGAAAAGGAATGCATTTTAAAGAATAAAAGATAGCATCAAGGAGGCCATTTTTCTTGTTTGTTTGCTTGGATATTTTGTTAAAAATTCTTGCTCTGTAGCCCATGTCTCATTATGTAGCCCATGCTGGCCTTGAACCTGCAGCAGTCCTATTGCTTAAGCCTCCTAAAGGCCAGAATTACAAACATGAACAATGAGCCTGGGAAGAAGAATGCTGCATTTCTTATGTAGCAAGAAACAAATACTGTTTAGGCCACAGCAGGGGTGCAATCTTTCCTTTCATCTCATCAGAGAAGCAAGCCATTCCCTCCCTGTACGAGTGGACAGCGCATCTCATCGTCTGCAAACATCTACCAATTTCCATATAACCTAACTTCCTATCTGTGGGTTGAGAATTGAACTATTATTTCCTTAATTTTATTGTCAGGGTGCTTCATAGGCAATGAATTTTATTCTAGGTTCCAAGGTGTAAAAAAAATTCAGTAGTGGTTGGCTTATTACCTTTCTGGCGTTTAGAATGAATTTATCATAGGTCTGATGGGCAATGGCTATTTTTTAAATATGTTACATGTACTAACACAGGTAAAATCTAATTATATGCAGATATGCAATCTTGCCCCCTTTGGAAGCATGACTCACAGCTACTAAAGTTCCTTGGTGGGGAGGACTGGCTTCTGAAAGTCCTCCAAACCCACATACACAGAAAGGGCAAAGGTCAAGTGTGCCCAGTTGTGGCAGATGGTTACCTGTTTCTTGAACATACTGTCGGAGCTGTGAAGCTTGGTTTACTTCCTCAGTGTGCTTTTCATGACGTGACGTCTGTTTTGAAAGACAATTTTAAAAAGAGTAATTGTTTTTAAGAAGTCAGTGATTTGAGTACTGAAAATAATCTTTATTTTACAGTATTTTTCTTCTGAGAATTTGGAACATGTTGAGGGAGGCCAGCTACTATTTCTATTGTTTGTTTTAATGTGTACTCAAGTTATAACAGTACATATGCGAACAACACCTAACTGCAGGCATATTTTTAGGCTGCTTGTTTCATTTTTCAAAATAGTTCTAATGGGAAAGTAGGGTTAGACACACTGCTGTATATTTATCCTAAGTACACACAGTAAAAGCATATGTTTATAGCAAAGTCAAAAAATTCTGCACAGTCCTGGAGACCATTTGAAATTTTTTTTGTGTTACTAAGCAATTACCATTTCTGTTTTGAAGACATCGGTTCCATGTGTTTTATAGAATTCTTGTTCATTCTTTCTCATCTCTTGACTGCTATGGATTGCTTCCTGAAAATGACAGATAGACAGATTGACCATTTCTTTATAAAATTCTGAAAAATGAATTATTTTATTAATGTAATTTCAGTGATAGATAATTCAGAAAAGAGGAAGAAAGGGGAGAAGGAGGAGGAGGATCAGTAGGAGCAGGAGCAGAGGTAGCATGGGCTTCCTCCTCATGTTTGACTGTCAAAACAAAATATTGTAAATATAGCTATTTAAAATGACACAATCTAGTTTAATACATAAGAGGCTCTGAAATTCTGAATATGTCTCACTGGGTATTGGCAAGTGTTACAAGGTATCAACTCCTTTCTGCAGGCCCTATGGGAGATCTCATTCCTTTGTCTTCAGAAGCTTCTAGAAGCAGCCACCCTCCTTTGCTCATGTCTTTCTCTTTCATTCAGCTGTAGTTTTTCTCACCACCACCTGTCTGATGTAATCTTCAGCTTCTAAGGACCTTTGTGACCACATTGGACTGACCCAAATGGACATGGATTTGTCTCATCATAAAATTATGTGACTGGTAGCTTTATTTAATTTTATGGGTGGACTGGGGGTAGGGGTAGGGAGATTTGGGACAGGGAAGAGTGTGGGTAGGAGGAGAGGAGATTAAGTTAAGGAGGGAATGCAGGAAGATCAATTAAAATTGAGGGGCATTTGAGGAGTACGAAAACTTAGTTCAGTAGAAACCTCATAAAATACATTAAGGCAATCCTAATAAAGTTTCCAAATAATGGAGGAGACAGAATCCCAACTGGCCATCCTTGCCACCCAATGAAGCTACCTGTACTGGGACTTAGTTACATTCAGTTGCATTGCTGACTAAAGAGCATCCCATGGAAGTTCTCCACCAATCCAGGCTGCTGCCAAGACAATAGGGTGATCTCCACAAACTGAGAGCAAGAATCTATTGACAAACACCAACATAACTCACTGAACATGGAGAGAGTGAGAAGAGAACCTTCACTCTTAGGTTCTAGTGTCTTTGATACAGAAGAGTACTCTGCAGGTTACCAAAAGAGAAACAGAAACACCAAACAGCTACCAAGCCTTTGATCTGCAATGCTATCCTTCCTCCAAAACATACTAGGGCAATGGTGGTACAAAGCTTGTGGGAGTAACCAACCAACATCTGATTTGACTTAAGGCCCACTCCACAACATGGAACACATATCAGATATTGTGTGTATGATCAAGAACCAGAGACTAGATAGCCCAGAGAGATCTAGGGTAAAACCAAATACTACCAGTATTAGAAAAAAAAAGTGATAAAATGACCCCTAATAATATTCCGCTATACCGCGCGCACATGCGCGCGCACACACACACACACACACACACAGAGAGAGAGAGAGAGAGAGAGA
>LOJH01004176.1:0-35042 GCA_001685095.1 Ellobius talpinus | reverse complement strand
AAAACATTCCCCAGAAATATATAATTGATCCTAAGATGTCTGTGAAGCTTCAATATCAGTTTCATTCTGCTTCATAGTATTAGGCTAGTAGTGCACTTTCCATTTTTTCTACATAGAACCCTTTATGAAGTATTCATGATCCCTAAGATTGTTGGTATTACATACCACAAAACAAGCCCTCACCAATAAAGTGATCAGAGGGACAATGGCTTCTGTTATTTCACTGTGGTAAAAGAATGAATAAACATGAATAGGAACTTCAGAAAGTACATTTTTACATGTTAAACAATACTCTTTGAATAAACATGGACCTTTGTTGAAAAATCAAACAGGAAGTGAACAGAATTATAGATAAATCCTCCTTATGAATATAAATGTAAAAATATTCAGTGAAATTTTTGCAAATCTAATCAAAGAACACATCAAAAAGATCATCCACCATTATCAAGTAGGCTTTATTACAGAGCTAAAAAATGGTTAAATATACTGAAATTAATTTTAAAAACTACTATATAAACAAAGTGAAAGAAAAAAACATGATTATCTCATTAGATGCAGAGCTGGCCTTAGACAAAATCCAGTATCCCTTCATGGTAGAATTCCTATAGAGATTAAGGAAGGGTAAAATGATATACCTAAACATAGATCCATAGGCAACATAAGCTTAGATCCTGAGAAACTCAAAGAAATTTCACCAAAATCAGGAACAAGATAAGGATGGTCACTCTTTCCATACTTATTCAATATAGCATTTGAAGTCTTAACTAGAGCAATAATGCAAGTGGAGGAGATCAGGGGTATACAAACTAGAAATTAAGAAGTCAGATTATCTTTATCGGCAGATGATATGATATTATGAATCAGTGACCCTAAAAATTCCACTGGGGAACTCTTATAGTTGACAGTTTCAGCAAAGTAACTGGGTACAAAATTAATAGATAAAAATCCATTCATTCTCTTTACTTACTTTTCTAATCCCCATACCCCTACCCTGGCAAGTGGTATTCTTGTCAAACATGGTTGCGGACAGGGTAACTCTAACCAAGTGAGTAAAAGATTTATATGTTAACAACTTCAAGTCTTCAAGAAAGAAAGTGAAGGAGATATGAGAAGATGGAAAGATCTCATGGAGATGCAGGATTAACATGGTAAAATGATAGTCTACCAAGCACAATCTTCAGTTTCAATGCATTCACTATCAAAATTCCAACACAGTTTTTCACATATCATAAAAGGACAATTCTCAACTTCAATGAAAACAATAGCAAAAATCAGAATAGCTAAAACAATCTTGAACATTAAAAGAACTCCTGAAGTTGCACTATTTTTTGGTTTCGAGCTGTACTATAAAGCTATTGTTTAAAAAAAAAACAAAGCAAAAAACAGCATGGTATTGGTGTAAAAACAGTCTTCTTGACCAATGGAATAAAACTGAAGACATAGATTTAAATACATTACCTATGGACATTTGATATTTGATAAAGAAGACATAAAATATACATACACAAAAAGACATCATCTTCAACAAATGTTGCTAACCAAACTTCATGTCTCCATAAAAGAATACAAATAGTCCCACGTTCATCACACTGTACAAAATTCAACTCCAAATCAATCTAAGAGTCAGTATAAAACTGGTTACACTGAACCTGTATAAAGAAAATAAAAAATAGCCCCTAACTTTTTGTCATAGGAGACAGAGTCCTAAACAGAATACTGATAGAGCAAGCACTAAGATCAATGATTAATAAATGGAACCTCATTAAACTAAAATCTTCTTTAGCAAAAGGACATTGTCGGGCTGGAGAGATGGCTCAGCCATTCAAGGCTAGGCTCACCACCAAAAATATAAGGGTAAGGTTCATTGTCAATTGGAAAAAGTGGCAGCCTACAGAGGGGAAAGATTTTTACCAACTCTGCATCGGATAGGGGACTGATATACAAAATACATAAGAACTCAAGAAACTAAACATCAAAAAAACCAATAATGCAATAAAAAAATGGTGTGCAGATCTATACAGAGAATTCTCAAAACAGAATACTCAAAGTTTTTAACATCCTTAGCCATCAGGGAAATGCAAAAAACCCCTACTTTGAGATTTCATAGTATATCTGTCAGTATGTTAACATCAATAAAACAAGTGACAGCTCATGTTGGCCAGGATGTAGAGCAAGGGGAAAACCCATTCACTGCTGGTAGAAATGAAAATTTGTACCACCACTGTGGAAATCAGTGTGGCAATTCCACAGAAATTGGGAAGCAATCCAACTCAAGATCCAGTCGTACACTTTTGAGCATATAACCAAAGGATAATTCATTCTACCACAAAGACAATTACTCGACCATGTTCATTGCTGCTCTATACATAATATCTAGAAACTGGAAACCTATATGTTCCTCAACTGAACTACAAATAGAGAAAATGTGGTACATTTGTTTACACAATGAAGTAGCATTCATCTGTTAAAAATAGTAACATCACAAATTTTGCAGGAAAATGGAAGGAACTAGAAAAAAATCACTTAGGTCCAGAAAATAAATACAGTATGCACTCATTTATATGTGGATATTAGCCAGTAAATAAATAATAACAGGGATATAATCTGTAGACATTGAAATGTTAGGTATAGGGAAGGGACTAGGGTGTACTCGTGGATCTCCTTGGGAGGGGAAAATGAAATAGATTTTATGAAGGGTTAGGGGAGATGGGAACAGGAGGATCAGGTTGAGGGAGGGAATGAAAAAGAGACAATTAGAATTAAGGGACATTTGAGGGATGTTATGCAAATCTAGCACAGTGGA
Organism: Ellobius talpinus; assembly: GCA_001685095.1. Classification (NCBI taxonomy): domain Eukaryota; kingdom Metazoa; phylum Chordata; class Mammalia; order Rodentia; family Cricetidae; genus Ellobius; species Ellobius talpinus. Next base: position 32,239 of record LOJH01004176.1, on the reverse strand, counting down.
AAATTCCTAAAATATATGAAGGCAATCCTAATCAGGTCTCCAAATAATAAGGGTGATAGAGTCCCAATTTTACATCTCTTGTCACCAAAGGAAGTTTTCAGTGCTGGGATTGGATCACATACAATTGAGCTGTTGGCCAAGTGATCCCATTGGAATCTCCAGCAAGACAGCTATTGTTGAAATAATAGGTTGCTCTACTCAAAAAGACAGCAAGGCTCCATTGCTGAAGACAACATCTGCACAACTCATTGAATATGGAGAGTCAAGCCTCTGCCTACAAAGCATCTTCAAATTTATGTTCTAGTGTCTTTGGTGTGGGAAGGTTCTCTGTAGGCTACCAAAAGAGAAAAGTACATACCAACTCAGCTACAAAACCTTTGAACTATAATGGTATCCTTCTCCAAAATATGCTAGGGCAATGTTGGCAGGGAGCTTGTGGGAATAACCAACCAATATTTGTTTTGATTTGAGGCCCAATCCACAAAATGGACCACATATCTCACACTGCTTGAGTGACCAAGTACCAGAGACTAGATAGGTCATAGACCTACAGAAAAATCAAAGTACCAGAGACTAGATAGGTCATAGACCTACAGAAAAATCAAAGTACCAGAGACTAGATAGGTCATAAACCTACAGAAAAATCAAACACTACTAAAGAAAAAAAACTGTAGCACAATTAATAAAAACCCAGAGACAGATATTGAGATTCAACTTGAGGTCAGAAAAGCCATATAGCCAGCCACTAGCTCTTACCTCTACATCAGTCTGAAATGGAAATCCTGTCTCCAGGAATCTTCAGAATGAGACTATCTGAGAGATGTTTCCATCCGTCTTATATTCCTCTCTAATGCTGGGATTAAAGGTATGTGCCACCACTTCATGGTCTGTAAGGCTGACCCTTGAGAATTCAGGGAATCTTAGTGAGGAGGGGGTAAGAGTGTAAGTGACAGAAGGGATGGAGGACAGCAGGAGAAGGGGACTCTCTGATACAACTGAGCCAAGATCATATGACCTCAGAGACTAAAGCGGCATCCACAAGGCTAACATGGGTCTCCACCAGTTCCTGTGCTTTATTATAGCTTCCACTTTAGCATTTTTATTGGACTCCCGAGTTTGTGAATGAACAAGCCTCTTATTCCTGTTTCTTTTCTTGTGTTCTTTTCCTTTTTGTTGTTATTGTTTTGTGTTCTTTTACTTTTGTTAGTTTGGCTTGATTAAATTTGAAGTGATGTTTTTTGCTTGTTCTTTTTATATTTTTCGTTATGTTTTGTTGTTACCTCTTAGAAGCTTGTTTCTCATTATTGAGATGCAGTGGTGAGTGAATCAAGAAAGGACGGAAGTGGGAAGCAAGTGGGTTGGCTAGAGGGAGGGGAAATTTTAGACAGGATATACTATATCATAAAATGATCTATTTTTAATAAAAAGGGGAAATTATAAGCTAAACTACCATAAGCTTATAAATTATATTTACCTTATAAATATAATATTTATGATAATTACACAAGTATAGATTTATATATATACTTTATATAATTATATATTTACATAAGACTATAAATTATATTTACTATATAAATATTTATATTTACTACCATAAATTATAAGCTAATTCACTGCTGAATTTTACAAAGCTTTCAAGAAAGATTATTTTTCTTTAATTGTTTAGACATAACAAGAATTCCAAAATTTTCATATGGATTGAAAGCTTGAAATAATGTCTTTACAAAACTAACAACCCACATATCTTTTAAAACTCAGCATAAGATAAAAAATAGTAAAAGGTGTAATTTGAAGGGAGATGGAGTGTTCCTTAACACAGCTTTAACTCATACCAATAATGTACAAAACTGTCTTCTGGACTGTAATGTCTTCTGCAACATTTTCTGTCTCTTCAGCAATGGGTTAATGACTGCTATACAATTTTTCCTGATACTGAAATTGGATCTAAAATGAAAGGCTTTCTTTCCTCAACCATTAGGACTTTCTTTAAGGGGAAATAGTGTGTCTAAGTTTAGATGTTATTCCAGTGACAATGTTATTTCCCTTTTTGCAATTTGTCTCCAGAGGCTCGTCCCCTCCCTTATTAATTGGAATGCCTTTAAAAAACACAACTTATGCAAATGAGAACAGACACATGCAGGTTATTAGGACAACATTGGGTGATGTTGCAGGTCCATTTAGAGCTGATTTTGACTTGTGCTTCTTATCTTTGTTTTTTTTTTCTGAACTGGGCTTGTAGCTCAGAGATAGAATACAAGTTCTACACACACCAGCTCTGGATGTGATCTCCAGCACTAACTAACTATTTGATACATAATAAAGAAATAAACACATTTTTGCTTTGTGAATGGACACTCTTAATAGTTATTCATTGAAACTTATAAAAACTGTGTAAGGAATAGGCCCTTCACGGCCTCTGAAAAATGAAATAAAGTTCAAAGCAAACGTGAAGGCGATATAGTAAGCCTTTCATTCAGAAAGAAACTGTTCACAGTTCAGGGCACTGTGCTTCTTACAAAGGAACTCCTCATGTCTCTTTCCCAGAGCTGACCTCTAGAAAAACAATAGAATAATGTCTCTCTGCATGATATGCCAGGCAGTGAAACATTGATACAACTATCACATCTTCCATGGTTCTTAACTTTTTTTTTAACATTCTCACTTATGTATTTAGTTTTCATTGTGGCAATTTTGTCTACTGTTGAAAAACCTCAAATTTATGGAGATATTTAAAATGTTAATAAAGATGTGAATAGTTATCTAATATGGTTTAAATACCAAGAAATAGAATTGTGTCTTGTCTTTAGACTATGGTCCTAGAACAAAAACCTGATTTTATAATAGGAACTAAAGAGTCAAGAATGAATTTCCTTTCCTCTCTGTGGCACACCAGTAGGGTAATAGTGTTCTTATTCTCTTCCTGCCCAAAGGCCAGCCTAGTGGGCTGGGGAGCAGAAAGCCTCAGATGAGGAAACACGCTTGTGTGAAATGTGAGTTGGGGAGGTGTCATGTGTGCCATACAAGTATATTGAAAGTATCTTAGAATCAGAAAAAACAGGTAAATGTTTGAAGCCAAGAGAAGTCCTTAAGTTATTCTTCCAGCATTTCATTTTTCTCTACAGTTAAGTGTTTAAAATGGGTGTAGGTCACATGTATTTGATTAGCATTCACAAACTGTAAAAGCACACTTTCTTTTCTTAGTGAAATGATTTGCTCTCTGCCCAGGACAAGGAGACCCTCAAGCTGAATACAAGCTGTGATGGAATAAAACAGAATTTCCCCCAATCAAGTGACATTTCTACTTGTTAAAGAGCCTTTGGAAAACTGTGTAAACTGTATTTATTATTCCTTGCAATAATTCATTTGTGTTTAGAATTTTTGGTATAGTCACTTTTATACATTTTCAAATCAACTATTTGTTAGTCCCATTGAAAACAATTAATAGATTGAAAAATGGAATCTAGGATGGAGAATAAATAAAAACAACTGAGAAAGGTGCAACTTAGAACACTTGATCTTCAAATGACAGGCCTGAGGTACTGAAGTATTATTTTGAAACTTCCCCAGTTGATGTTCAGGTTCGAATTTTGTGTCTCATTTGGGTAACAATTTCAAACTTCAATAATAATGAACATTGAAAGGTTCTAGAATCAAGCTATTGGGGTAACTTTGATAACAACAATGAAACTGCACAGGAACAGATAAAGGAGTGACAAGAGGCCTTCCCATCCTAGGACAGACCACCTTTTTGTTTTGCTACCCATTGTTCCCCACAAAACCTTATAATCTGAGCAGGCCACATTTTTTTCTAAAGAGCTCTCACTTTTCTTACATATATGCTTTAATCACACCACTTTCACACAAAATATTCTAATTTAACAGTTGCAGCAGACGAGCTGCATTTTCCTTTGAATTCATCCTAGCAGTCAGCCATGTCATAAAAAGTTGTCTGCAGGACTGGGCATGATCTTATTTACTTGCAGCCTAGAGCATCTCTTCCACTCATGCAGTCATTGTTTTCTGCACTGGGTAATGACTTTTGGTGCAATTGTGCACATCCTTTTGAAACTTCATGTATCCCGAGGGAGGCATCTTATCTGGAGGTCACTGAGAAAGGGAAGATTATCTGTTGGGGGGTCAAGCAAAGCTGTCGAGGGATGTTGAATATACATGGTTAAATGGAAGCTTGTAGGGTTCATATTTCCTTTATTTAATATTTATGCAAAGCCATACAGGGCTTATTGATGATATACCATACCCAAGAACATAATATTGATGTGTTGTCATAATTTCTGACTTGGCATTCATTATATTTTTAGAGGAGTACCATTCTGCAGTCTTATAAAGAAAGATCAATTCATAAGTTATTTGCTCTAAGCATGCAAAGCTATATTCCTGAAAGGCTGACTCTTAATTATGCAAGCCTTACTTACATTATTCATAATTTTCAAATAATAAAACACAGGGTTATTTTCTCATAGCAAATGAGGTGATTTGTCAAATTATATGTTGAAAGAAAAATTTTTAATAACATCAAAATCTGACAGTTAAATTGCCCCTAGTTTTTATAGTCAAGCACAAGCAGAAAAATCTGATCTAAAAATAATACGTCAGGATTTACCACACACTTCACTAATGTTATTAGAGACTGAAATGGTGTAAAACTATTCAGAGGTGTAGGTGTTTGATCTCTGTACTCAGCTTTTGAATTGAGTAGAAGGCTTAACTATGTGTATTATTAAACTCCTAGATGGAACTTTCAATCATGTTGAAACTGAAGAACTTTGAAGAGAGTGATTTGCTGAGTGTGTTTAAAGTGTTGATCCATGTTTCACAGATGAGTAGAGTAAAGTAAAGCACAGTCATCCATAGGTAGCTTTGGTGTGTTGGTCTTATAAACTGCAGCCATCTATATATGTGTGGTGCATTGTTCTTAGAAAGTACAGTCATTCCCAGGAATCTACAAGGATGACTCCAGCTAAGACCCTAAGCAATAGTGAAGAGGATACTTGAACTTGCCTTGCCCTGTAGTGATATTGATGAATATCTTAAAAGTCACCACAGAACCTTCGTCCTGCAACTGATGGAAGTAGAGGCAGAGAACCACAGCAGAGCACTGGGCTGAGCTCCCATAGTCAAGTGGAAGAATGGGAGGAGTGAGAATATGAGCAAAGAGGTCAAGACCATGATGGGGACACCCACTGAAACAGCTTACCTGAGCTAACTCCAACCGGACAGGGAAGGAACCAGCATAGGACCAAACTAGGTCATTGGAATGTAGGCAACAGTTGTATGGCTGGGGCAGACTGTGGGGCCACTGGCTGTCAGACCAGGATTTATCCCTGCTGTTTTAACTCGCTTTTTGGAACCCATTCCCTTTTGTGGGATACCTTGCTTAGCCTAGATATGGTGTGGAGGCTCTTAGTCTTTCCTCAAAGCAATGTGCCTAACTATCCCAAGGAGTGGAGGGAGGTAGGGGGTGGTGTAGGTGGTGGGAATGGGAGGAGGAGAGGGAGTGGTAACTAGGAATGGTGTGTAAAATAAAAAACGTATAGTTTTCTTTTAAATAAAAAAATAAATAAATCCTAGGGCTGCTCCGGAGTCCCAGAGGAAGAGATGCCTCAAAGGCCCATGTAGGTTTCTTTAAAACCTCACTAATGTCCAGACTCAAGTCCCAGATCTATGGAGCCCACCAGAAACTATCCACTGTTCGGAGCCGCCTTCTCGGCCATCCTCCTGCCTGGGGCCATTGATGTGAGCGACCTCCGAATGGTCCCGGACAACCAAGAAGTTTTCTGCCATCCTGTGACCGACCAGAGTCTGATCGTGGAACTTCTGGAGCTGTAGGCCCACGGGCGAAGCGGCTGCGCGGTACCATTTTGAGGACGTTGGCGGTGTGCAGGGGGCTAGGGCCGTGTACGTGTGATCTGTGCAGCCTCTCTGTTTGGAGAACTTATCCCTGAGGGGCAGTTGTCAAGATGACTGGTTCCTTTCTGGCAAGTAGCAGGTAGCTAAAGAAAACCAGCAGATAGGAAAGGATGTCACACTACATCAGGCCTTGCTTCGGCTGCCCCAGTACCAGACTGATCTTTTGCTCACCTTCAATCAGCCCCCCTCTAACAGCAGGTTTCTTGGCCCCGAAAATCTGTCATGTCTACCTTGGAGCCTGGGTAACTTTGAACAACTGGTGACTAGTTTTCCTCTTCACGATCCCAACATCTTTGGTCTCCAGTAAAGATGGTGGAACACAACATAACTGCTGCTGAGGACTCAGGGACACGGTTCTGAGAGGGGGAGTTTCTTTCTGCTTCCTCCCTGGACATAAACATAAGACACCTTCTCTGCGGAAATAAACTTGCTTTTTAAACAAACAAAAAATTAAATCCTAAAAAAAAGAATGTACAGACATCCATCCATGTTTATGTGTGGTGCATAGGTCTTAGAAAGTACAACCTTCCATCTGTGGCTGTAGTATATTGGTCTTACAGCATTCTATATGTAGCTGTGGGGTATATTGGTCTTAGACAGTACAGTCATCCATGTACCCATTTAAGACCCATTTAAGACCTATTTAAGACCCATGTACTCATTTTAGACCCATTTAAGACCTATTGGTCTTAAAAACTCTGAGAGAACAAAACAGTGTATACTTCAGTCCCTTATAGAAAATGACAAAGCATTTTATTATTACATAGGCACTCTCTTCTCTATACCTCAGCACCTTTACATGACACATATTAACACTGTGTATGCACTGCAAACATCTGTCATGTTGATTCTTTAGGAAATGGTAGGAAAACAATGTCTGGACATGCTTAGTACATTTACATTTTTAAGTATATTCTATTCATGGCTGTCCTACAGAAGGGGCAATATTTGAATACAACATAGCTCACTTCTGCTTCTTAACCACAATACCAGGTTACATTTCATTTTAGAACCAGTTCCTTCAGTTAGATACATACCTCAGAAACCTCTCCAGCAAATGACAAATGCTAGCATTATTTGTAATATATTTTGACTCAGGTTCAACCATTGTTTCTATATATATTCATATGTAACTGGAACATGAGCACTATATTGCAGAGAAAGCCTGGGGTAACCTATGTAATAACCATTCTACCCTTGAAGAAGAGTATATTACCTTGGTCTAGTCATTGCATTCATCACAATTCATTTAACTCTGTGATTAGATCACTTTCTGATTTATAGCTTCTGACCTATAAATATGTTTCATATATATATATATATACATGTGGTATTAGTATAGTATAAAATAAGGCAATGTTAATGGATAAAATCTACCTTTGTCATTAGGCTATCAGTTAACCACATGAAATATTTCTGGCTTATGTCTTTTAATGTTTCTTACCTGAAGACACTGCCACCATGCCTGTTTGGCTATGTGCAGTGAATCTATCCTTGCAGTATGTAATCAAGAAATCATTTCAGTGAGTAACACTGTTAATGTCTATGGGTGAATAATTAATGAGACCTTTGAAACAGAAGCTATTGGGTTGCATATCAAGTTTGTCGTTTGTCCTGGAAACTTGAGACACTGGTCGCAGAAAGGAAATTTACATATAGATGTATCCTTAGGAATTTTTCAGCTCTCTTGCAGATGGACACACTATAAACACTGTGCCCAATGGCTCTCTATTGTGGAAATGAAATACTGGAGCCCTGATTTTGCTGTGAAACTCTAAGAAGGAAAATTACTCATGTGTCTATAGTAACACACTAAATAAAAAAGGCACAGACTCTTATTTGAAATTTGCCATATTTTCCATTGATAATATGTAAGTGAATAGATATACTTATCATGGTTCCATAATTTTCTGAGGAAATAAAGTTTTATCCTCTCCATTTGATTTTATATGCTGTGATGGAAATCAGGATAATAAACATGAATTGTTGACAATTTAAGTTTAATAAATTTTATATTTTCAAAGAAGAAGGTGGAAAGCTGTTGAATATGCCCAGCCCGATGATGAGACTCACTTCAGGGTTATGCAAGGCCAATGTGCACTAAGGGACATGGGCTGCAGCAGCTTCCTTCACACTAATACTTTGATATACATCAAACAATCTATTTTTTAAGACTACAAAGTTATCTTGAAATGTCTCCTTTTTCTTTTCCTCAGGGAATGGGACTAAACAAACTTTCACAAATACTACTTTCTCCTTCCAGTTCCTCAACAAAGCTCTGATGCCTTCATCTTTATTTCAATAACTTTGCTTACATGATTCTCAAGGCAAATAAAATGCCGCTAGTTCATGTTCGGTGTCAACAAGTTTTGTGGACAATGGTGGAGCAGTTTCTAAAGTTTTTGCGCTTTTTTTCTAACATGATCTTTATCTGTAAAATCATTTATTTTCGAAGAATTACTAACATTGACTTTTTTTTCTTCATTCCACCTTTGTGTTAATAATGATGTGCAGAATGGGAGTAAACCAATGCTCTGTCATTAGTCAATGTTTTTTTCTTGCCAGCCAGGTGATGTTAATGATTTTATCATTTCTGCCATTATTTGGCCTTCTTAGTCAACCTCAGCTTCTCTGTGATAAAAATGCTCTAGAACATCACTAAGATTTCTTTGATTAGGCTGGGCAGTGGTGGCGCATGCCTTTAATCCCAGCACTCTAGAGATAGAGGCAGAAGGATCTCTGTAAGTTTAAGGTTTACAAGAGCTAGTTCTAGGACAGGCTCCAAAGCTACAAAAAGATTTGATTAAATGTCAATTTCTTCACACACTTCTCCTAATTTCGGGGCCTGATCTCTTTATAGTCTTACTCAAGCACACTGGACTTAATATCTATCTCGGCAAATTTTGTCCCTTTTAGAAATGTATATACTATTATAGTAATCAAGGGTTTAAGTGAAACAAAAGGGATATAATTTTCTTATGTTATTTAATTATGCTTAGTAACAATGTGCTTTTAGAAAGATCAACCAATATACACTTTTTTGTTTATACTATGGAAATAAATATCCAAATAGAACTATCATTAAGTGGACCTCAATCCACTGAGATTTCTTTCAATTGAAGGACACCATAATTATATTTACAGTCTTTTTTGTATAATTATGGTATTAGATACTGTTTTTCCTTTTTTGATACAGGGTTTTGTTGTATTGCCTAGGCTAGCTGTGAACTGGGCATCCTACTACAACTGTATCCCAATCTCTGGGATTATAAGTATGTGTGATCATGCTTAGCAGCATAGTTTCAAATACAATGTCATTGTGGTTAAGAGCTGAGCAGTCTCCACTGTTGCTTTTCTGACAATACCATTGAGCAACTAAACCTAAAGGAAATTCTAGTTTTCTATTCCTTATAAATGTTTAAGAAGAACATTTTGTCCATTTAAAAACATATCTATTTCACTAATGATAGCATTTTAAGACCCTGTCTTTATTGCTTCAAATTTAAATTCAAAAATGATTTGTTACAATTTGGATACTATAGCTCAGTGTACAGTTAAATCACTATAAATGAAGCAAACAGAAGACACAATTTCCAAGAAAAGAGGCATGCATTCATATTAAAATTCAATAGAAGGAAGCGCACACAATAAGATCTGAGACTTTCAGGAGTGCTGAGCATTTCTTAAATGTTCTAAAACCCACTTGTAAGTCTTCTACAATGCTTATTTATGAAAGTGTTCAAGTGGGAAAAGATACATTTTCTAAAGAAGAATATTATCACAGTGGCCTGTGATTGCAGTTTTAAAATGATGCTGTCTTGCTATGTTGCCTAGGCTAGCTCTGACTGCAGCTTCTGCTTCAATCGCAAGAGTACTTGGGTCACAGGTATAAGCCATAACAACCAGTCTTATTACTTTAAAATAGTACTTTTTATTTTCATAAATGTATAAAGTCATGCATTTCATTAAATTCCCAATAATATAAATTAGACTAAATGAACAATTTAATTTTACATTGGAACTTTAGTTTTCATTATATTATTCTGAAATAAAATAATATAGCTTTTTCCATTTTTAAACTGTTTATATATTTTCTCTTTTTGTAAGATAAAAAACCAGTGGATGGAGAAATTTCTCAGTGGTTTAAGAGCACTTGACTGCTATTGCAGAGGACCTAAGTCCATTACCCAGAACCCTCACTGAGTATTACACAGATGCCTATAACTTCAGATTGGGGGACCTGAAGTCCTCTTCGGTCCCAATGTGTACCCACTCACATAGTGAGTACAGCATACATACCCCAGACAAATATACACACATGTATAATGCAAATTTTAAGTTTATAAGTAATAATAGAGAAATTTGATAGGATTAATTTTATTAGATTTTGTAATCTAATAACTACAGTAACTAAAAACCTTTGCATGTATTTATCAATGTTTTTATTGACAAAGAAATCAATTTTAAGCATGCAGTTATGTACCTTTGGATGTCAGTATGATGATTTCTCAGAAAATTAGGAAACTTCCTTAAGACCCAGCAATATCACCATTGAGTATATATCCAAAGGATGCTCAATTGTACCACAAGGACATGCGCTCAGCTATGTTTATAGCAGCATTGTTTGTCATAGCCACAACCTGGAAACCACCTAAATGCCCCTCAACTGAAGAGCAGATAAGGAAAATGTACATTTACACAATGGAGTACTACTCAGTGGTAAAAAATAATAATGACATCTTGAAATTTGCAGGCAAATGAATAGATCTAGAAAAAAACCATATTGAGTGAGGTAACCCAGATCCAGAAAGACAAATAAAATATGTAGACACTCATAAGTGGTTTTCAGACATTATTATTATTATTACCGATGAAAACAAGTTGTCCCAAAAATACAAATACATTCATGCCAAAGAAACTTGTTGTAGAGCAAGCAAGGTATTTTTTTTTCAGCCAGTTCTTTTGCTGGCAGGCTGAATTTTGACATAAAGCAAAGAAAAACCAGCCTACATTTCACAACCCCAGAGGACCTAGACAACAAAGAGGACCATCAGAGATACATACATGGATCTACACAGGCAGGAAAATAAGACAAGATTTCATGTGTAAATTGGGAGCATGGGTATCATGGGACAGGATAAAAGAGGAGGGGGAGGAATGGGGGAGCAGAAAAAAGATGTATAACTCGATAAGAACCATAAAAAAGAACAAAGCAGCCCAATAGTTATTAGCTGATGTGCCTTTCTTGCTAGGATGAGTTGGTGACCAAGGGTTATGATTAATTCCCTGTGATTGTTTCTACCTCAATTTCCGAATTTTAAAAACAAAATTGTTAATGAGTTGTTATATTCTTTAAAGTTTTAAAGTAGAGCTGGCTGATTATTTTTTATGTACAAGTTTAGATTTATGATTCTACTAGGATTTCTTATGCCATTATCTTTTGAGACAAATAATAGAATGATTGGTTCTTTCTTTGTAAATGCAAAATTCAGCCTTCCAGCAAAAGAACTGGCTGAAAAAAATACCTTGTTTGCTCTATAACGAGTTGCTTGGGCACGAATGTATTTGTATTTTGGGGACAACTTGTTTTCACCTGAAATACATAAAATGTTGAAGCATGTGAGGGATATGGAAAACATGCTGGTTTTTTACTTGTATTCACTCACATGAAAAATAGAATGTAGCCACATTTTGATTTTTATATGGATTAAAAGGTTTTTCTGGGGGTGTATAAGTAACATGATCTGGAACCTGAAACTTTTTGCCCCCTGATATATTTGTGTTTTCAAGTAAATTTTTGACTTGCTAGAAAAGAAATGTACAGTGCTTGACATCTAACCAAACAGTTCTATTTGTTTGCATATGTTTATTGGTTTAGAAAAGTAAGTAAATATAACTATAAAGATAATCTTTTGAGCTCTAGTTGACTGGGAGACCTCTGCAGTCATCTCCCAAAGCAATCAGCTCTGGGAGAAACTATTTTAGACCATACAGAATAGTTAGCTTTCTTTATAATAATTTCATATAAGATGGACTAAAGTATGTGTTACCTTTTCTTGGTCCAAAAGTAATATTAATGGGAGAATCTGGCAAGCATTCATAATTTTATTTACGATGAACATTTTACTAAAATATAAAACCATATTCATTTGGTAATTAAAATTTGGAAATCTGAAAATAGCCTCAAACCTCCCAGGTCTATTTAAAGTTTGTCATCATTCTGGTATTTCACAGCCACTGACGAGAACCGTCTCAGACAGAGTCTGATGGGGACACTGTTTCATATATTAGAACCAATCATTTCTTAAGAGATAAGTGTGAATATGGTTATTCACAGGACAGTCAAATGCACACTCAGCTTGCAGCTTTATTTCCAATGTGTCTTCATATTTCTGCGATAAACAGCCTTTTGTTCCATAATGATGTAGGAACAATGGAACAGATTAGAATTAATGAGCTTGGAAGGCTTGAAATTAAATAGAATTTTATCTACTCTAGAAAAATAATACTAATTGCAAACTGAAAATAGGTTTGGCTGGGATGAGGCAAAGAAGAGAGTACAGTAGAAGTGAATTACATGGCATTGTGTCTTTTTCCCTATGTGCTGGAAATGAGGAGCCTGTCTAGACACCAACCAGCCTGTGAAGATGCAGAGGCAGAACCAGTGTCACGATGTCTTCCTATGAACTGCTCCAGTAAACCCGTTTCTGTAATATTCTCTTTTCCCCCAAAAGACTGCTAAGTCTCATAGTCCTACCAAATTCCAAGCCTGAAATGAGTTAAATTTGTGCTCAATATTATCACCTTAAGATGCCTAGTAGCTTATAGTAAGCCATAAGATTAGGTTTAAAGTGTTTCTGTATTGTAATGTCATATTCATTTTAAAAGGAAAATCATCCTTGTGTTCAAATTCTACTTTTTCTCTAGAATCCTATCTCCACATTTCTATTTATCTTGTTTCCTTTTCTCAGAACTTCTCTTGGTTTTATAAAAAATGCTAACTTCTTGTTCTTTCAAACATCACTGACCAATCCCTTAGATCTTTAATGGCAAAGCCTATGTTTAAGCTGCCATGTGCTCTACGCACATAGTAGACACTCAAATATTTGATGAATGAATGAGTAATAAATAATATACTGAGGAATATTTGCTTTAGTCATTGAAAGTATTATACTAATTCTTAAGGACAGATGCCCCATTCTGCCCATATTTTAATACCCATATACACAAATATAACTTCCAAATCTGTGCTTGACAACTTGAAATATGTCTAGCAAAATCTTCTAATACAATATCTGGAATGCTGAATTTACTTTTTGCCTGTATATCTATCTGTACTCAACTTTAGTATCTCAGAAAATTGTAGTCTCATGAGAAAGAACACTTATGGCTATTCCAGAAGATCAGAATTAAGTTCTCAGCACACATGTTGGGCAGTTTGCACTTGTCTATGATTCCAGTCATAGGTGATCTAAACAATGCCCTCTTTTGAACTCACTGGTACCTACACACCCATGCAACCATCCCCTACACCCATTCACACTCCATTAATAAGAACTAATAAAAAAATATTCTTTAACGAAAAGAAAAGGAGAAGAGGAGTCCTTTTGTTTCAGCTGTATAAATTGTCCACTGTATCCTCTAAACTCAGTGCTTCCACTCAATCTGATGGGTTCTTGTCTTCCCATTCAATGACACCAAGGGTGCCCGATAACCTGCATCATGGTCAATCTGTTCCAATCAACTGTATCTCCTCCTATAGCCTAGCAACATCATCTTTACTACATGTTAATCATCTCTGTTGTTTTTGGTAGGAAATACGAATTTGTTGGTGACTTTTCTTATCCCCTAACATTAAACATATAGGGTCTTTAATGTGGAGTAAGTTTAGTTTCTTATATTCTAGATTAGACTTATAGTTATTTGTAGATGTTATGTTTTTTATTCATGCATGAATTCTCTGACATGCACATGTAGCAAGGAACTTATTCATAGTTTCATGTACTTAGACCATTATTCATATTTATTACCAAGCTGTCCATAGTTTTCATCATCGATTTCATCTCTTCTTCCTCAATCTATTGCAATCCCTGTGAGTATAATGTTCATCTTTATCATTAATTAAATAACTCTATAATTATTTGATTAGGAATGAAGTCTGACTGACTGATTGATTGACATATTGATTGATTGACTAGATTTTTGCGGTTGTAATACTGATCTTGCATGAAGTAAAATCTAATTGATCTGAACTACATCTCTAGCAAAGATTATAAGTTTTATTAAAATCTTTTGTTTTGTTCCCTTTTATTTCATCAATGTACTATGTGGCTGTACTTATACTTGTTACTATTAATATTTTTTGATTTTTTAAAAAATTACTCAATCCAATAGCAAACACAGTATTGTGCTACATAAATTAGATATTTTAAGAATTACTGATATTTCCACTGATAAAATTCATGCTATTTACTATCAATAGACATTTTCTCTATGTAAGGTCTATGTAAACAGCTCCACATTGCTGTATAGGATTATGATCCAGATGTGAACTGTGAAGAAATGTGGGTATATTCACATGGAGTTCTGTCTACAAATGCCTGGAGAGGTAGCCATCATCCAGAGCACATCTGTGTGAAATTAGTGCATTTGGTAGGTGATGTCTTCAAATTCATGGATATGATGTGGCAGGCTTTGCTTTAATTTGCTGCAAGAGAAAGTTTCCTATTGCTTTCTACGGGAATCAGAAATAAATCTTAGTAATTTGAAGAGGTTGAACAGATATGAACGTGGGAATTTAAGTGTGTGAGGAGAATGAGAGAGCAAGATAGCAAAAGAGGGTGAAAGAGCAAGAGAATGAGCATGTGAAGAGAGAAAGAGAGAGAGAGAATTTATTATTAAAAGTTCAAAGTAAATATGTTACCTAATGAATGAATTACACAACCTGGGAGAGTTAATTGTCTTAATTTCCAGGACTTGTTTCAGGAATGTAAGTGATATGAGGATTGATAGCAAAAATAGTAAAATGCTTCAAGCTTATTTGACACTAGGTGTTTTGTGCGGGAAAAACAAAATCCCAAAATTGGACGAGAAAGTCATTTGAATTGAATAGCATGGAGAACTTTAAATGGGGCTATGACAAACTATTAAGGTCTGAAGTAAAATCATGATGGAATTTTCATGTATATGTATATGAAATTACCCCTGACTGACAGATACTATCACTGAGGCAAATGTAAATTTAAAACATGCTACTAAAATACAATTTTTAAATCTTTTATATTATAAGTATGATGTTTGTCCCTCTCTTTCTTACCTTTCTTCCTCCCAAACCCTGTCATATATGAACCCCTCCTTCAAGTTCATGGCCTTTTTTCATTAATTGTTATTGTATGCATATATAGAGAAATATATATATATATAGTATGTATATTTAGAAACATTTATACAATGCTTCTAAATATAATTTATTCAGTCTGTAAAATACTACCTGTATATATGTTTTTAGTGTTTATCATTTAGCAATTGACAGACAGTTGCTATGCTTTTCTGATGTCTCTTGCTCCTAACTTTGCATAGAATTGAAGACTTATAGGATTTTCATAATATTTTGTAGACAATTATGAGTAAGTTCATTTTTTTCTTGTGGAATAAAAATATATTTGAATAATTAAATGATTATAAAATGTATATCATTGTATAATAATGTGAAAATACTATATATAACTAAATAAAATTGAATATATAAGTAAAAATCCATCATATCATATCTCTATGTTATTACCTGAAAATATTCACTTTTCTATTTTCAATATTTTGTATATAAAATCTCATTATTCTATATGTTTTGTCTCTGTTGCTACCTATCATAGAGAAACAATGACTACAAAATGTCTCAGGTAGTTATCAATTGAAAAAGCAGAGTGAGGGATGTTAAAAAGACAATGCTTCAAATATTTGGTCCTTACATTTTAAAAATAGAGTAAATCCTAAAGTAGGTAAGATATTAAAGGCACTGCTAGGTAGTATTTTTTACTTTGTAAATGTTCAATATTACATTAATATATGCTTGATAAATACAAGCTTGAGAAAGAGGTCGTAGAAACTAAAATAATATGCTTGTTCTATGAAAGTACCTAATTGGGAAATTATTATTTTCTCCTAAATTCTACGTCTTTTAATGAAACAAATGTAAATTAATGAGTAACTCTAAAAGTCTGGTGTGGAATGCTGGGTGTATAAGCATCAAGAACAGTGTGTGGATCCCAGGTTCCCACATATGAAACCAGGTGTTTCAACATGAGCCTGTAACCCCAGAGATGAATTGGAAAGAAAAGACAGAAGGGTTGCCAAGGCTTCCTGCTGGGCATTCTACCTGAAAATCCACAGAGTCACATAATTCCTACCCTGACTCAAGATGATGGGCTAGAGAACAGTTGAAGAGGACACCAGAGTCTTCCTGTAACCTCCACATCACACGTACTTCCAGTACGTGTCTGTGCTACACACACATATGTGTAGACACATATATACATACCCAGATTATTTTATAAAACATCAATGTTCCTTAACACACAAAGAGCATTTTAACCTGTTACATTTAAGTTTTACAGTAAATTTTCCATTGTTTTGATGTTAAAGCTCTCTCTATAAAAGGCAATTGACATAACATCTATGGTATGCTTCGTTGTGGGGTGGGAAAAAAAGTTCCATCTTTTCCCAGAACTGTTAAATATATCTTACAGAAGGGAGAGGTTGAATGAAACATATTATAACAAATAAAGTTAAAATAATGTAATTTAACTACCAAATAGATAATTTTATAAGGGATTTAATAGCATAATGATAAACCTGACAAAATATAATTGTATAAGCATCCAATTCCTTAAGTGTCACTAAACTAACTATAATATGCAGTGTGAGAGCTTTCTTAAACCACTCTTCTGATGAAATGATGGATGATGAATTAATACTTAAAAATGGGACATCAATTAAAATTAATCACTTTGTCTCTGGTTTAGAATTTTGCAGTTAAAAGATGTGGACAAAAACTTTTTATACTTCAAAGGAACTATGAACTTGATATTGGTGGAATTAAAATAATGACACTAAATTTTCATTCTAAATTTCAACATTCTTGGTAGAAGTACTTACAGGTACAATTTTCTTTGGTAATATAGACTTCTGAATATATGATTGTCATATCAAACTCTAAAATGCTACTTTATATATGTGCAGATGAGGTCAAAGTGATTACCAACTTTATTTCTATGGAATAATGTCAAGCTCCATAAAATATTGCTGATTTAATAAAAAGTTTTAAAGACAATTATCTTTGATATGAATTAAGCTGGCTAAGTGCTTTAAACAATAATAGAAGCCAATTGTTTTTCAGATTCGATCATGCTAGTGTAGTATAAAAACCTAAGGAGCACGTTAAAAAAGCACATTAATGTTCATAACTGGAATCTGAACATAGCAAATTAATGATTTCATTTACAGATTCATTTTATTGTTCAGCTAGCAGTTATGGGGCTCTTCCTAAACTCAGCCTATGTCAGAAGCATCAGATACAAAGATAGGTAACACAAACTCATCACTGGTTACAAATGCTATCAATTGTCTTTCAAATTGATTACCAAAAGCCACTGAGGTGTCTAGTTTTCCAGGAATAATGGTGGCTGACAAAATTTTATTCAACATGATTGTATTTCGTACTTAACAACTATAAACCATTTTGTACAATTGTGTCCAGACCTAATTAAAATGCTGCTTTGACCCAGAGAAAATATTTGTACAGGAGCTTACAAATTATAGTTTCTAAAATATTTTTAAATTCCTTGAGAAATTTATACATGCGTTTTGATCAAATTTACCCCTATTCTTCTCCTTAATTTCTTCCATACCTGTTCCTACCTCTCTCCAATCCAACTTTCTATCCTTTCCTTTTTGAAGTTGTATAAACCATATACTCCAATCTGTTCTGTCCACATAGCTCAGGATGGTACACCATTCAATGAGGTGTGGTCAACCTCCTAGGAGCCATTAAAGTATATCCATGTTCTTAATTGGGAGTCATTTAGAAACAATGAAAGTTACAAAATATATAGGAATGAAAATTTTTACAGATTAAAAAGTGATTTTGGAAAATAATCAGTGACATGGATCAATTTTGACAAAGATGAGGTTTTTTTGAAAGGGTTTTGCTGAGAATTGCCATGGAATGCTATCTTCTTTATATTCCTAAAAGGTGATGTGTTCTCATATTCCGAGAAAAGTAGTGATTTAGGAGATTTTCAAAGTACTAATACTCATTACCAGTTCTTTTTAAAAGTCCTGCTAAATTTAAACTAATGATTTTACCTAAGTCAACACAAGAATTATCTCTTTTCTTTGCCCCAAAATGTTTTTCATTAATATGAGAGGCATATGGAATTAATTTTATTAAATTATTATTTGGACTTTAATTATAGTACTAATCACTAAGCTGGGAACAATAATGTATTTTAAGAATATCATCAATAAAAACATAATTATAACACTAAATAAAAACAATAGAATTGGCAGTAATAAAGCTTAGGAAGTTCAATAAAATCTTACAAAGGCTCTTCAGCCCACAAGAGTCACATCTGTGAGTCATGCGACAAACAATCATGATGATGATGGAGATGCTGAAATCTTGCACTTACCAACCTCCACAACACTAGAGCAGTTGGGATCTGTGAAGCCGTCTGGACACTCACAGGAAAAGGAATCATCAGCCAATCCCGACAGACAGATGCCACCATTTTCACATGGATTGGGGTTGCAAATGTCACCTGGGGAACAGAAAGTCAGAGTTTGACTTTTTACGTCTATCTTAGCATTAGAACTCAACAGGTTACTTGGTATACCAGCTCACTGAAGATCAGGACTAGACTGCTATTTTTTTTCTAATTAATTCAATACATCTCTTTACAACCCTATAAGTTTTCCTTTGTAAGGTTTTGCTTCTTCTCTCTAATGTACTGGGATGTATTTCCTGATACTTAGAATCTGCAAATGGCACATGTACTCACATTGGCAACAGGATGTTAATAGACTTGAAGGTACCAAAGAACTAAAACATACATTGAATTCAGGCCAATGTACTTCTTAAATTTTTTGAATTGACTGAAGTATTGAAGGTACAGAGAGAAACTGCAACCAAGAAGGAGGGTGCACCAAAGCAAAGGCATTCAGTACTATGGTTTTATCTCTGGCATTATGTGACAGATGGAATTTGGTACTTTAAAAATGGATAGAGGTGGTTAGAAAAATGGCTACCAGTGTTGAACATAGAATGACAATTGGTGAGGTCGTCACCTGTAGTAACTTGTTAAGACAGAAAGCGTATGTGATAACATTTTGAATCGAGTAATGAGGTTTCCATAGAGACTGTTAATATGTCAGTTCTCTCTTAATATCTGCACATGATGAGATACTACAAGAAAGAGGCATGCGAAGCACAGAGCCCTTTAACTGAAATTTAAAGAAATATAAAGGGACCAGGATATGACTGGGAAATGAAACTATTGCTCCATTTTAACCACTCAAACTTATAACTGGTCAAATTTAAAACTTTGACAGAAAGATATAACCCCATCATAAAGTCATTTTTGTGCTTTAATGTTCACGAAAATAGTTCAGAGAACTCATTTGGAGCATAAATAGGCCTCTCAAGAAATCAAAGGGCATCACGAAATCCTGAGAGGTGCCCCTGAGTAAGCTGGCATACCTAGGGGAGCACTGCCTATTCAGTGTGGAAGGAATGACAGGCAACCTTTAGGTAAAACATTTCAAATGAGACTTTATAAGTCAAGATGACACTTATAATGCAAAAAAGAGAAAGGAGGAAGGAAATGGGGGGGGTAATCAGCAGCACCTTTAGCACCATCTAGACCACAGATTTAATCTATTTCATTGAATCACTAAAAATAAAATAAAATGTACATGAAGGGAGATGCCCCTAGTGTGAACACAGTTTTCCAGAGGAAGAAAGATGAGCAACACCTCTACCAAGTACAAAGAGAATTTAGGGTGAACATTCACCAAAACAATTTTGCATGTTCATCATAATTTCATTTGTTTTCAGCACTATCCCTAACATGATTGTGCTTTCCCCAGGCAATATAACTTGTTGCTGTAATGTTCATAAGGGCAAGGCAAGTTGAAGATACTTATAGAGTCTTATTTGACTTGACAAAAAAAAAAAAGCAGTGTCTGGGAGAGAGTTTTAGCAAGAGAGATAGTCTTTGGGGTTGCATTTATATTCATTCAAAAATCAAGAAAAGCTCATTCTGAACTGCTTTCTTCTGGCAGTAAAGGCACTATGCAGCACACACATACAACTGATTTCCTTCTTTTTTCGTTCATAGTACACAATACAAGTACTGATGTTGATGGACAGATAGAATTAGAAATATGTAAAGTTGACAGTTTTGTTCTTCTGATTATCCAGCAATTTGGAGCCCAGTTGTTACTTAGCTGAACTTTATTGTTGTTTGACTTATTTATTTTTTTATTTTGCTTTTCCCTTTTCTTAGTCAGAGTTACTACTGTTGTAATAAAATACCATGACTAAAGCAACTTGGGGAGGAAAGGGTTTATCAGGTTTATGCTTCCAAAGCACTGTTCATCATCAAAGTCAATCAGGACAGGAACTCAAACAGGGCAGGAACCTGGAGGCAGGAACTGATGCATAGGTCATGGAGGGGAGGAGGGCTGCTTACTGACCTGCTCCTCCTGCTTCCTTATAGAACCCAGGACCACCAGCCCAGGGATGGCATCATTGACGAAGGGCTGGGGCTGGGCCCTTCCACATCAATCACTAACTAAGAAAATGCCCCACAAACTTGGTTACAGCCCAGTCTTATGGTGGTATTTCTTCAGTTGGGACTCCTCCCTCTCTGACGACACTAGCTTGTGTAAAGTTGTCATAAAATTAGTCATAACATGCCTTCTAATTTCTACTATAGTGAAGCTTGGAAATATTTTTAGTTGAAATATACAACTGCATGTATTTAATGAGTATAACACGATAGAGTAACAACTTATTAGAATTATGGTTACTTTAACAAACTTAAACTTTATACTTATCCAACTTTATATCTACTCTATTAGCAACTTTATAAATATAATATATTTTGATTTAAGTTTTGTGTGCTTGCACTTTTCCTGTTATTTCCATGCATCCTGAATCTATCTTATGAACTTGAAAATATCAGACAAGTACCCCACTTCTTAGCTACATTCTCAAACATAAGGCCACAACATATTGGTAAATTTTCTCTACTTTGTGACTTACACACAGCATTAATATTTGCACATCATTTTAAGGGATAGAAATGACAAAAATTACTACAGTATACAATTAATCCAAATGGCATTGTAACAAAATAGGTGTGGGTTTTGAAGTAAAGTAAGAAATCTGTGTTAATTTTTATAGTTCACAACAGGTTGACTAAGTAGTCAGTTTTAAGAGAAGGTGTAATGTATTTGGTTTTAAATGCAGTATTTTATCTGAAAAATCTGTTTCATTTTAGAAGTATGGAACATTTCAAATAAATATTTCTGATAATAAAGCTGGTATTGAATTGGAGGGCTTTCCCTACACCATGAATTATTAAATGCTAGTGAGTCATTAAGGGCTGAGATAAGACGCAGAGGCAGATGAGAGATTTTTCAGCTCATAAGTAAATATTCCAGCAGATAGAGAAACATTTTTTTCTGAAAAAATATAAGAAGTGTTAGACTAAAAGTTAGGTCCCATAATTGTGAAAATTTACACAAGTTAAATCTACTATGTCAAAATCTGACAGAGATTCACAAGGTTCCTCATATTAGGTGGATAATTTGACAAGCACATAAAATTGTGGCCTTGCACAAAACAAAGACAACTGTAACAACCAAAGGTAGCCACAATGAGCCTTACGGTCTTACTGTGAATCTGTTTCTGGCATGCACAATTATAATAGCATTCTCACTGTAGTAATATTTTCAAAGACTCAGCTACAAAAAGGAAGTCAAGAGTGTAACAAGTGTAGCCTTCTAAGGAAAGCCTCTACGGCAGAGCACTTGTCTAGCATTCAGAAAAGCCCTGTACTCTCTACTTAAAATCTGGAAAAAATAAAAAAAAGAATGTAGAGAAGTTTACTAAGACATAATGACAGCATGCTGGCAGTTCAATGACCAGCACACCACTCATTTCTTTATAGTATCCTAAGTAAACATTTTGCCTACAATGACAAATATATGAAGGTAATGCCCATGGAGGATGGAGGATGGGATGATGAAAAACCAAAGCAAACAAAGAAATCCCTCATTTTACAATGCATCTCTTAGACCTATGCAAAGAACTAAAGGGACTGAGGACGAAGAAAACAGAGGTAGAAATAGGAACAATGAAGTCCTCTGTAACCCATTATGGAGCTCCAAAGCAAAACCCACTCTGGCAGAATCCCGTTGGGACAGGCACAAACAGGCAGTAGTGATTTTTGCCCTGAATTTTGGCTGTATACGAATCAGGCTGAGTCCATAGGGCATCCCACAAGTCTGAAGAGGGGGTTGTAAGCTTACTGTGGATCTGTGAAAGCATGTTGTCCCGTAAAATTTGGTTGGGCAGTGTCTCTCCATGGGCACAATACCATCCAATCCCAAAGCTACCCTGCTTTTTCTTCTGTTCACCAAAATCATCAACTGACTTTGCAGTTTTCTACATGCAGTACTTATCAAGATGATCGTGTAGGTGTGGGTTGTCAGTCTTAAGAGAAAGTAAGAGTCCTGGGTAAGTTCTATGCCTCACTGATATATTTGTCAAAACTTCTGATTCACTGCAATTCGAAATAATGTAAAGAAATGCCTACTTGAAGGAGAGAAAAAACATCACAGTTAAAACTTAATAAGACCTTGGGGTTAAAATAAATGATTTGTTTCTATTTAGTCATTCCCTAGGTTGATAGGTCTTAAAACTATGGTGGCAATCAACACAAGAAAGCAGCTAGCAAAGAAAAACAAGACAATACAGATTGCAATCGCTTTCTCTCCACTGTCAGCAGGCACTCTGCTATGGCTCTGCGCGCTGCAATCTGCACAGTATTAATACCTTGATGCTTCCTGGCTGGCTAGTTTCACCTTCTTTAGATTAGGACAGATGTGTTTAATTTTATTCTAACTATGTTTTATAGATCCATCTGCAGTTTATGGCAGAGTCGGGCAAATTAAGCTGATGTTGGTTTGGCTTTTGGCAATAGAATGAAACAATTATTTTTCCCAGGAGTAAGAAATCTTTATCGGCTAAATTTAACTTACTGTTTGCCTGAACTTTCCACCCACTCAAGAGTTCTGAAAGGACTTGGATAGTGAACTTCAGCTTTAGCTTTGTTTTGTTCACTGACCCTACTTGTTACCACTAACTTCATATTGAAAGGGATATACAGAATATCTTATTTTCTCTCATTTTCTACTCACATGCCATGAGCCTTGAACTTTTGGAGTAACATTTGTAGTTATCTTAACTGTCACCTCTTTCTGTGAAAAACAGCAGAACAAATAAGTAATGACAAAAAAACAATAAACAAAAAATCAGTATATTTTAATGCCATTTCTATTTTATCCGTATATACAATTATGATAGTTCTAATTCACATAAAAAGAATATTCTATTATTACAGTACAGTGGAAATTGGTATACAAGATGGCTAATTAGTTTAATTGATATTGAAGATCTCAAATAGTTTATATGTTATATTTTCTAAATAAGCTTGTGTCTATCTTCTGTTTGCATATCAGAGAATTACTGACTCATCCATCATGTATTTGTTTGCCAGAAACCACACTGAGATGCCAAAGTGCAGCAGAGATGAAACATATAATGTTCCTGCTCTCTTAGAGTTTATATTATAGAAGAAATGAATAATGAAAGCTTTACAAATAAGCAAACAATGTGTCGCTCACTGTGAAAACAAAGCCAGGAGAAAAATCTCCCTGATATAGAATGCTATAAAAAAGAAGTGATTATTTAACATTGAGAGTCAAGCAATGTCTTTATCTTAGCTGTGAACAAAGGATGAGCAGAAGGGAGCAATGTCAAAAGGGAAGAAAGACCTTTCATTTTAGAGAGAACAAGTGACTAGCTCTCATGGTAGGCACAAGAGTGATGAGGGCAACTCATCCAAGATCAGTGTACATGCGACACAGTAATGGATTGACACTAAATATTTGTTAAAAGAATAATTTTTTATAGAAACATGTGTAATTTGAAAGTCCATATTTAATTCTCCTATTGCAGCAAATAAAATAGTGTTCTTGATTTATATATCTTAAGCATCTAAAAATATACTTATTATTTACATGTCATTTTCATATAATTGCATATTGATGTTGCTTTATTAATATATTTACATAGTGTTACTAATGTATTCATGTGTCTGCAGCATAATATAAATAAATTAGAAATTTCTTTAGATGAATATGAGAATCCCTGTTTTATCTTTCCCACTAGATGTGCTAGCAAATATGAGAATATAGCCTCAATATTTATTCTAACCTCTTTCCACCTCTACAAACACACTTGTATAAAGTTGTAAAATGAAAGCTAAGAAACTTATGTTACTCAAGAATTTTACTTCGTGAACATAACTTATTACTTAATCAATTCAGAGTCTCAGCATGGTAATTGTGCAGGATGTTTCAACTCATATTGAAATGTGGGAAAGCAAAACACAGGAAACACTTGAATTCACACCTCTCAACCAGGGAAATGTGAACCTGTACATTACTATGCCACCTTCAATCTATTACTCTTCCATTGAACATGACAGCTATAATGCTACTTCATTAAAGAACTGAAAGAGAGCAAAATCTTTGCTTTCAATTGCACAAGTCAGAATTTTGAAACAACTATCAACTGAGTGCATAAAATGATAAGTCAAATCTTGTTCACAAATGAGCAATAACTCTAGTTAAAATGAAATAAAGCTCACGAGAATTTGTATAGCCAAGCTGCCAAAAACCTACAAAAAATGTTAGCATTATTATGATTTATTCTATGTGAAAACATGGAAAAATGTCTGTTTTTAAACAGACAATAGGCTTTTTAAGTTGTTATCCCTTATATCATGTATATTCTAATTAGTTGAATGCATACAATTCTATTTTAAAACCTTTTCTCACTTACTAAACATTATGGTCACTGTATATTTCAACAATTTATTAAAAAGACATGAATAACCACTCAATAAGGAGGGATGAATATACTAATGGAATTTTTAAGAATTCATATGGAAACTTGCATATTATTCTACAACTTGTATGTTTGTGTGTGTTTAAATATAGTTAGCCTGTATGACGGTAACCATAAACAATGATTCTACTAGATGCCAGAGGACAACAAATAAAAATATCAGTTCCACAAAGAGGTAGCCTCTTTTACACTCTTGGATAGTGGGATCTCCAAGCATTCTGCATGATTTCCAATGCTCTAGGTTACTTTCCAAAACCAGTGGATAATCTCACACAGGTGAAGATACCACAGATTTGCACTGTGTAAGATGGAGCCATCATGCAAGTCCTGATCTGGAAGCTTTGTCTCTATTACTTAGTTGCCATAGTTTTTGAAAATATTATTTTGGTAGCAGAAGAAACTTCAAGCTACAAAGCCACTGGCCTACTGAGATATGCTCCCAGGAACAACAGTGATAGAATTAATCAATCACTTTCTGATTGCACTTAAATGCCCTCTATAAGAAGAAATTCTTACTTGGTTACCATTGTTTGGTTAAAAAATTGTGTCTAAACAGGCCATAAGCCCTAAGAGAGAGAATTATACTCTTATTCCCCTAAATGGACATTGTATTAAACTGATCCCTAATGGTTTAAAATTATACACACACATAGATCAATATATCTCCCAAACTTTGTCATGGAAGCTTCTATTGTGGTTGATCGTGATTAATACAAGACCCACAACCTGTCAAGGTACAAAGAGTAAGTGACCACAGAATCACAGAATTTCCAGCCCACATCAAGAAATTTGTCAAACTTTCTCCTCCCCAAACTAAGGTTCTTTGCAGAAAAGGTCAGCAAATAGTTCAAGAGTGAGAGGGGGTGGATGATTATAAGCAAATAGTGTCATTTGGGGACTGTAGGGCAACTGCACATATCAACTTACAGCAGTTGTGGTAGTATGCACAAGACCTAAGCAAGCTCAATTCAGACAGAATTCCAACATGGAGAATGAGGTGGCAGGAAGGTTTGTCTCTAGTTGAGGAGCTATTGGCATTTGGTAGGCGCTGGGAGAGGAAGAGTCAGTTTTCTTTAAGAATGTAAACCCTGAAAAGAATCAAAAGAGGTGTTGATATAGCACTGGAAGTATCTATTAAATTCTGTAAAACCATTGGCCTCACAGAAAAAGATATTATATCACAGAACATAGTCTATTTATCAAAAGATTTTAATACCAGCCCTCTCCTGAAAGAGAAGAGTAAATTAATCCTACCAAAAAAAAAGAATGTAACCCCTGGTAAGCTGAGCAAACTCTAATTAAGAGCTACACATATAAGAATAAATGAACAGTACAAAGTGGACTTCATATATTTAAAAAAGGAAAAAAGATAGAAGGAAAGAAAGAAAGAAGAAAAAGAATACACATATTTTGGGATTTAGGGAAAGGGAATGGATCTGGGAGGAGTTGGGAGAAGTGCAAATTTAATTAAAACACATTGTGAGAAATTCTCAAAGATTTAATACAAAAGAAAACCTTTCAAAAATAGTGTGATTTGATTCTATGCTTTTGTGTTTTAAAAGTAATTTATAGGCTTCTTGAGATAGCTCAGCTTCTCAAAATATGCATCAGCAAGCCCAACGTGAGTTCCCTCTCCAGAATCCACATGGTAGAAGGTGAGCACCCACCCAAGATGTTCTCGGGTTTCCTCGTGCTCATCCCAATACATGCAAATAGGTATGCACGCCCATTGATACACATTGACATATACACACAAAACAGACGAACATGCAATTAAAAATAACTTCTGCATAATACTGTATAACATTAGTAATTTAAATAGAAAAAAATCTATTTTAAATAGAAATACTAGAAATATGTAAGAAAAATAGGATATGATATATTACTGATAGACATTGAACATCTTTGCTATGAAAGACCATCCGATTCTGTACCCCATTGACATCATTCTCCAGAAAACACTGAAAGTTCCTATCAGATATATGACCCAAGGAATCCTTACACACAAACACACTTAAAGGATTCTGAGGCTAATCTAAAAAAAAACATGCTCAAATGCAATTCAGATGGTTTCATTGCTATCTTAGGACACCTTTTCCTCTGCAAATTGTTTCCAAATACTAATAGCAGAGAGGATTAAATTACCCACAAGCAAATCAATAACTGTTGATTGTTGGCTGTTTAAAATTCTATCAGTTTTATGAACTTTCAATCAAAGTTTCCTATATAAATAGACAGAAATATGTCTTAGACTCCAACAAAGAGAATATATTTGATATACTTTGTGTTTTAAAACACCCAGAGAGTCCTTTAACATGAGACTAGGATTTTTTTTAGAACTGAATGGTACATTAAAGATGATCTAACCCAGTGGTTCTCAAACTTCGCTGTGTATTGGAATCACAAGGGAGTTTCTCAAATGGTTGGTGCTCAATCCAATTAAGTCAGCGTCGTGTGCAATGGGATCCAACCTTCAACACCGTCAAATTCAAGTGCTACATTGCACTGAAGAAGACAAAGGAAAGGCAGAAAATAATAGACAGAAAAATAAAAAGAAAGAAGAGAAATGAAAGGCCAGAAGAACATATGTTAGGGGGGATAATGGGAAAAGATATTTGAATTCCAAGCTTTCTTTATTAGTGTCCTATGAGTTAGGCAAGAAACCTTTTCCAGTAAGTTAGACTGCCAAATTGCAAACAAGGACATATGCTAAATGATAAATATAGAATAACTATAATTTAATTTTAAGATGTATTGTCTTTGTGTAAATGAAGGAGAGATTCAAACAGCAGATAATTATTATTTTACAATAAAGTAAACTTTTAAAGTGTTTTGCTTCTATTTCTAACTATGAATGGATATCCTTGCAGTTATTCAGTTGACAGTTAATGTGACAGTGACTTGTGCCACTAAAAGTACATATTTGGAGGACCAATATAGAAAATTATCTGTTCTCACAGTCTAAAAGTAGATACAAAATAAGACAAGAGATGGTTTTCTGTGCTATGTAGGACAAAGCAAGCCTACGAAATGATCCAAACTCAGACATAGGAACTGGGAAGCCTTCAGAGAGTAAATGAACTCTAGATAGAAACCCTGTGGCCAACAGGGTCATACAGCTCAGATTAGTTAGTCAGTGGCTCAGATATCCTGACTTGATTTACAGGTTTTGCTGGCTCTCAATGACTATTAGGCAAATAGATTCAAGAAATTGGGGACCATGAATGCCACCTTGGTAAATAAAATGGGACTGTTGGCTGCAGTGGAAAGGCTTATGACTGTGGCACTGGAGAGTCCAAGAAAGACCCCTTCTCTCAATAAATAAATTAATATGTATATAAATTAATTAAAAAACCATCTAAATATAGTTATTAATGAATAAGAAGAAACGTTAAATGGAATGTTTCATTGAGACTAATGGCTTCCTGTGTGGTCGATGAGAAGCTAACTTTTTGGCCTGTCACATGGGACAAGATGTGATTGATTCAATCTGCAATCATTATTCTCAAGACTTTCAGGTTCCAGGAGCACCTGCATGTTTTTGCTGTGCTCACTTGAGAAACTAAAGAGTTTTTCTTTTTCCCCCCAGGAGTTTCACAGATGCTTTGTTGCACACTTTCTATGTCATGTTATTGTGATTAAGAACATCAGATGGGACAGCTCCACCTTCATAGGAGCCCTTTTCTATATCTCTGTTGGCTTCTTTGAAAAAACAATGATCTCTGGTAAAGTTCAAATGGCATATTCCTTGTCGTAAGTTTGAGCAAAGTTTCTTGACAATAAAATGTCTTCATCAAAGCTATTCAAGTCATTGGAACTCAGAGAGCTTTGGGGTTGAAAGTGACTATACTAACTATACACGTCAGGGACCTGGAAGTGTATTGTTGATGAGAAGAAACACCTAGTAGCAGAGACAAGGTTATTGGCAATAGTAACAAAGGAAAACTAGAGGAATAGGAAGTGAGAAAAACAGAGGATTTTGAGAGAACATACAGAAGTACTGTTTTGCTTGAGGAGTGAGACAATGGGAAGAAGTTCCGGCTGGATGTCATGCCCTTGTGTGTGCTGTGACACATTCTGAAAGAATTCCCATCTGGTGTTTTCATGAAGTGGGCTGCTAAAAATGTAATGAATCAGAAGTTTGAGAAAAGAAAAAGTTAATATTTACCTGCAGGGCTTTGAGAACATTTTCTTGGAAAAACGAGTAAAAATGAGCAAAGGGAAGGAATAATTCCCCTGCCCTGACAGACAAGACCAGGTTACAGCATGGACTTGTCACATATATGGTTGAAGGTGAGCAGTTGAAGTGTGGATACACCACAACGAGGGCCGGGCTTGTGTCTTAACAACACAGATAGGCAAGGCTCACAGAACTCAGGATGAACCTCAGACTGAGGCCGATTTATTGAAAAAAGATAAAAAAAATACTGTCA
This sequence comes from Ellobius talpinus, assembly GCA_001685095.1. NCBI lineage: Eukaryota > Metazoa > Chordata > Mammalia > Rodentia > Cricetidae > Ellobius > Ellobius talpinus. The sequence goes on along the minus strand of LOJH01004176.1, from coordinate 2,614 downwards.
AAGGGAATAGTTTTAAATTATATATCTAACAATTATATAAACATCACAAGCTACTGAATTTTTCTCTCAGAAAATGTTGCAGTTCCTTCCTGTGACCGGAGAGGACAACTCAGAAGTTCGACAGGTAGACTCTGGCTTCTGTATAAATAATGCAGCAAACCATGAAGATAGGACTCAGCCCATCGATCCCTTCACACACATAAAACCATACTGATTTTATGAAAACAAGAGCTCTGAAACAGATAAAAATCCAGTGTTATCTTTACTATTCCTTCTTTTTCAAACATTAGATCATGAATCCTGCCTTTCCTAACCGGATCTGTCTACCCACAGTTTGAAAATAATCCTTAAGGGAAAACAGCTCTTACTCCTGCAAATTAGACTGATAATTTGTAAGGCACAATAAATCCACAAGAGGAATGGGACATTTTGTTCGGCACTCCATGTAGCAGGAAAATTACCAAAGCAGAAATTAGACAGTCTTATCCTGTTTTATTTAGAATCTTGTTTCAAAATTTATAATTGTAAGGCGGCATTAGAATGACTTAATATCAATTACAGCAGATCAAAGCTGAAGGGGTACCTTGTAGTGCTTCAAGTGTGTCTGCAGCCACTTATTTCAAAGATGTTTAAAATATCAGTCTTTCGTGGCAGAACACTGTAAGCTGCAACCACAAACCCAGGAGTAAGCCCTCATCTGCCTGCCAATCAGAATGACACGCTGCAAAGCTGCAAACTAGTGCTCTTTCATAATATACTGGCCAAGAGGCATCTAGCCAATTTATATGCTGAAAATCTTAATGAAAGAGTCATATATAGACTGTGGTTAAATTTTATAAGTATGAAAAAAGGTCATATTCATCTTTAACATAGTCTGTTTGCATGAAGGCACTTTATAAATAGATGAATTATACTCTTCTGATATGGGCTAAAAATGTCAGAGTTCAGTCTTTCTAGCCACTTTTATACATCCTAGGGAACAAGAAAGTAAAGGGGATTCTCTGTAGTTGCTCCTACTGCTAGTAAGGGTACAAATGATCTCACTAAGCTTCCAACTAGTGTGGACTCTCTTATTCTGATGTAAGGCCTCAATGAACAATCTGCTGTTTAATACAAGTGAGTCCCTAAGGGGAAGAGACACCTGAACAATTAATTCAGCAGAGGGTAGAATCTGCTGAGTTCTGAGATCTCCTTGGCTGTAATGAGTGTCCAGGCTAACACCCCCATTTGCATCTTTATAGGGAACAACCTATTGTAAGAAGAGCAGCAGAGCCCTTTTTTCAGGAGTGGCTGATGTCTTAATGGAAGTCCATTTAGAATATTAGTGCTTTTATCCTAAGTATATCCAAGAGAGTCTGAGGGAGTGGGGGTTTGATATTCTTCCTGCCTTCCAAATAGCAATGCAACGGTTTGCTGAAAGGAAGCCATTAGGCACAGAAATGGACAGCTTCTGAGCCTGAATGCAACCGAAAGCCCATGTCCTCCTTCATCTCAGTAGCCCCATGCCAGGGTTTACAGGTTGCTAACCTCAGCACGTACCTGTCCTCACTTCTGTGATAATAAAGGCTCTCGGCCCGTCCTGACAGGAGGGCGAGTTTTGTACAAGCGACAGCCAAGACTACCAACTTAGTGTCCGTTTTCCTCTGCAGTAGCTGAGGCTCTGTCCTTGTTTGCCTTTTGTTTTCTCAGTGTTGGAATCATTTTGAAGCCATTTTGCCAGCAACTCCCAAAAAACTGGTGGTGCATTCAAATTAAAATCACCTGCAGCGTATGCCTTCAAATTCCCAAACCCTGTGGAAGTCGCCTGTTCCAAGTTCTGCTTAGCTTTCTTGCAACCATAGTGCCTGGGCACATGACCAGTGCTGGGGAAAAGTGTCTTAGGATCCAGAAGGGCAGAACTACCCCTTCCTCCCTCTCGTCACCACTGTGATTAAGCTAAGAAAACTTAAGCTAAGAAAATTGTTTCAAGAATTCTTTTATTTCTTCCCTCCACTTCATGAATTTTAATTTTCTTTATCTATTTTATTAATGTGTATTTATGCATATGTGTTTGGGTATAATGAACCACCTCATTCCCCCCTCCAAATTTTCTTGTATCCCATTTACTTTACACATTTAAAAATATAATTTTGGTATTTTTATTGTTTTTATTAAGCTATGTATTTTTCTCTGCTCCACTCCCTTCCTACACTCTTCCATGATCTCCACACTTTCTATTTACTCAGGAGATCTTGTCTTTTTCTACTTCCCATGTAGATAGGATCCATGTATGTCTCTCTTAGGGTCCTCTGGTATTGTGAATTTTAGGATGATTTTTAATTGCTTTATGTCTAAAATCCACTTATGAGTGAGTACATTTTGTATTTATATTTCTGGGTCTGGGTTACTTCACTCAATAGGATGTTTTCTAGATCCATCCACTTGCCTGAAATTTTCAAGCTGTCATTATTTTATTCTGCTGTGTAGTACTACATTGTGTAAATGTAGCACATCTTCTTTATTCTTTTTTTCCCTAAGGGGCATTTAGGTTGTTTCTAGGTTCTGACTATGACAAATAATACTGCTATGAACATAACTGAGCACATGTCCTTGTGGTATGATTGAGCATCCTTTG
>LOJH01004175.1:0-36937 GCA_001685095.1 Ellobius talpinus | reverse complement strand
GCCCAAACAGGCTGAGCTGGGGGATCAATGGCCCCCCGAAGAGGGAAAGTGGATTTCTTAAGAAGCAGAGAATAGAATGGTGGGAAGGGCCTTGGAGAGGTACTGACTAAATGGTCCAGAGTTTCAGTTGCAGCTTGGGTGAACACATTTACAGTATGGTGACTGGAGTGTGATAATTCTGTATTGTGTACGTAAAATATGCTTGGAAAGCGGATCTTAACTGTTTTCAGTATACAAAGACCTAGCACACGGCAGCTGGCTAGTTAATGGCATTTATTTCACACAGAGCTTGTATAAAAGAACACCATGCTGTATATCCTACTATGTGTAGTTCTCTCTATTCCTAGTAAAGGGGAGAAATGCGGCTCTTGTTGGTGTGCTGTGTACTCACTTGCTTTTGCTCTTACTGTCTGTACAAGTCTTGTTCTGAAACAGGCTTAGAGTAAAGATTCCTACATTAAATCAAAGTCCTCTGACTTAGAATTTGTGAGAAAAAGTGTTATCAGGGTGAATGTTTCTAGGCAAATGACAGGAAAATGTGCATGCTGTGGGCGCGTGCTGGTCACATGGTTTTTATTGCCAACAATGGGCCATAGATTTGGCTATGCAGTTTCCTGTAGATGCAGGCTTAGTGATCTGTTGTTGTTCATTCCTGCCTGTTAGCATTTTTCCTTGTAGAGTCTTAGGGGAAAAAAGAAGGTTCTTATGGAAGTCTTTCTTACCTTTCTTTCATTCATAGTCTGTCACTTAATAGTTTATTTCTAGATTAATAAATAATAAAGACATTTGAACTGAAAGTGAAAGTTTCATTAAAATTCTTGGGAAATTAAAGCAAATGGTTGCTTAGGAAAAACATGACTGTTTTACTACCAGTCAGAAATATGTCTCTGTGATAGTTAATAAGGAACAGCTAGTGGCTGGCGTCTACAGCTGTGTTTAGAACAAATGTGCTGGTCAGGTCAGTTTTATGTCACTCTTCCAGAGCTGTTCCAGCTTCCTTGGATTGGGGTTGAAAAAATGTGAAACACGTATCAAAATTGCTCTAGTTTATTCAGGACCGAGTTTACCCAGAGTGGTAGTATAGATTTCATAACTTTCTGAGTAATAATTTCAAGTGTATGGAGCATTACTGAGTTTACGATATTTTTTCCCATGTGTGACTTGGGGACATACTTGGCTTCCCTCTGACTCTGACTTGCCTTTTCCTTGGGCCTTCCTAAGGTGGAGTTGCGGAGTGCAGTGGAAGAAGTGGTTAAGGAAACCCCAGAATATCGCTGCATGCAGTCACAGTTCTCTGTTCTGTACAACGAGAGTCTGCAGTTGAAAGCCCACTTGGATGAGGCTCGGACCCTGCTTCATGGCACCCGGGGAACTCACCAGCGCCAGGTTGAGCTCATTGAGGTAACAGTGAGCTTTTCTTTGTGGGTATTGGATCCAGCCCTCCACCACTGAGCTAGCCATTCCCTCTCCTGATTTGTCTTCTCTATCTGATTACCTGTTCAATAAATTGTATGGTTTTACTCCCGTGTATAGTTACTATCCCATTCATCCACTGGGTATGTAAGACAATAGAATTCCTGCTCTCATGTATCTTACAGTCCATTGGGAAAATGGGACTCATTAGGTTAAAACATGTTCAGTGGTATTTATCTAAAGATGTATGGAACAGACAGAGCATCTGATTTGACTGTGAGATTTTTTCTGATGAGGAAGTGGTTGGTAAACATGAAAAGTCTGTTGGTAGTTAGAAGTAGAAGTGTGCCCTGTGACCAGCCTTCTCAGAACTGTGTCTACAGTTCATACACATGGAGAGAACAGGTAGGCATTGTGCCTTGTGGCATTTAATACACATTTAGGTAAAGTATTTTGAACATAGAACTTTGATTTTTATGTTCACTTTTGTGTCTTCTGTAGTCCCTAAGGTAATGTTTAAAGTAGTTGAAGATTTTATGTATGTTGGCTAAATAAATTAAATGCTAGTTTCTATTTACTTCTAGACAGTTTATGGTTAGTTCTCCAATTGACTTGTAATTTCAGAGCTAGATGCCATTTCCTTTATTCAGTGTTCTGCCAGGTTCTAAAGTCCTGTTTCTAAATCACATCTGGTGCTTTTTAAGTATTGAAGTGGCGATTTTCAGAGTTAGCATTCTTTTCATAGCAGGGTTTTTTTTTTACTATTACAGATTGAATTTAGGAAACATATTAAAGTTATATGAATGTTTTATTGGTTCTTTATCTGCAGCGAGATGAGGTTAGTCTGCATAAGAAGTTGAGAACTGAAGTAATTCAGCTGGAGGATACCTTGGCCCAGGTCCGCAAGGAGTATGAAATGCTGAGGATAGAATTTGAGCAAACTCTTGCCGCCAACGAACAAGCAGGTCAAATCACTCTTGCTTTACCCTGTGTTCTGTTGTAAATTCTTTCTTTGAAATAAAACGGGATTTTTGGGATTTGTTAATTCTATCTTAAACTCAGAAGACCTGGAGTACCTGGAACCAAATACTGTAATTCATTTGACCCCAAACCTGGGTGTTTGTTTTAATTCACTCAAGCAATTTGATTTTCATCTTTGGAGGAAGCATTTCTTTTGGTACCTCTCCTTGCTATTCACAAGTTCCCAATTTGCTCTGAGCCTTTGAGCCTTTGCTTTCTTCAAGGATCTTAATATTGCTGCTGCTGCTGCTTTTTTGTTTTTTTTTTGTTTTAGGTCCTATAAACCGGGAAATGCGCCACCTCATTAGCAGCCTCCAGAATCACAACCACCAGCTGAAGGGGGAGGTCCTGAGATATAAGCGGAAGCTGAGAGAGGCACAGTCCGACCTAAACAAGGTATACTGGAACAGTGGATAAGCGTTGTTTGCCATGGTGGTCGAAGGGCATTATGAGTGGGGGAAGCATTATGATCCACAGAGGTGATGTGTGTCTTTCCTTGCCTTGTCTCCTAGACGCGTCTGCGCAGTGGCAGTGCCCTCCTGCAGTCTCAGTCTAGTACTGAGGACCCCAAGGATGAACCCACAGAGCTAAAGCAAGATTCTGAGGACCTTTCCACTCATCCAGCATCGAAGGCATCTCAGGAGGATGCCAATGAAGTTAAATCCAAACGGGATGAAGAAGAAAGAGAACGAGAAAGGAGGGAGAAAGAAAGAGAACGAGAACGAGAAAAGGAAAAGGAGAGAGAACGAGAGAAACAGAAACTGAAAGAGTCAGAAAAAGAAAGAGACTCTGCTAAGGATAAGGAGAAAGGGAAGCATGATGATGGAAGGAAAAAAGAAGCAGAAGTTATCAAGCAGCTGAAGATTGAACTCAAGTAAGTGATGTTTATAGTGATACAGAGCTTGAACCTAAGAATGAAGTGTTTACTTTATGGTATGGCTCATCCAGTCATTATATAGTATTTTAGATGTAGCTTAATGTACAGTTAATGTGGTCTCGACTTTCATTTGGATATGTAGCCAGATGGTCTACCTGGCTACTATACAGTGTTGCTGAGTGGTTACTTCTCATGGCATTTACTTCTCATGAGTTCATAGTAAGAGAACAGATACCACATTAAAATATCGCACTAGAAATACTGAAAATTGACTACTGCTTTTAGATTTGGGTAATTTGCTGGCTTTACTTGTATTTTAAATTATCCTATGTCTCTAACTTATTTGCAGTTGACTGGTTTGGAGGTATGCCAGCCTAAAACAAGAATTCCTTGGGCAGTTTCTTTGTACAGAATTCAGGCAGAAGGGTAGCTTTAACTCAGTTCAGCAGTACCTTTGTCCTGCCATAACACGCCCTGTTTCCTCCTACACAAACATAATGTCTGCTGGAACTGGCTCTTCTGACTCTGTTTTTCATGGTTTACACTTCGAATTGAAGGGTTCACTGTGTTCAAAGTGCTTGATCTCTCATGCCGTTAAGCTTGAGTAAACTCATTTCCCCCTGTAAAAAATTCATCTGAATGATTTGACTAAATACATCCCAGATCTGTCTACGCACTCAGTTTCTGAACGGCACCTCTTAGATGTGCCCGTGTCACAAGTGCCAGTTACTTACCTTATTCTTGATGTTGCAGGGTTGAACAGAGAAATGATGCATATGTGTGGTTTCTTTTCTGTGCTCTCCAAGTATGTCCCAGAAGTCTGTTGGTAACCTATGAAACTATGTCTTTGCTGTATGATGTAGAGTGGAGGAATTGTTATAAAATAGTATGTTCTTGCTCTGATGGCCTTTTTTCTCAGTGTTGTTCCTTCTGCTCTCCCACCCTGTCATAGGAAAGCACAAGAGAGCCAGAAGGAGATGAAGCTGCTGCTAGATATGTATCGCTCTGCCCCCAAGGAGCAGAGAGACAAAGTGCAGCTAATGGCAGCTGAGAAGAAGTCGAAGGCTGAGGTAACTGAGCCTTCTGTCATCTGTCATCCTGGTGACAATCTTCACTTGTGGGGTTGTCCTTTGTTTTTCTATCTTTAAAGCTAGTATTAACTTAGCAACTTTGCCCACCTTTTAAAAGACTGTCTATGTACCTATACATACAAAGGTAGCGTCCACCTTTAATCCCAACACTCTGGAGGCAGAAGCAGGCGGCTCTCTTGAGTTTGAGGCTAGCCTGCCTGGTCTATAGAGCGAATTCCAGGACAGTTGGGGGTACATAGAGAAACCCTGTCTCAAACAGTAACAACAACAAGAGTGTCTAAAGCCAGGCCTTTAAAATTCCCTACAAGGTAGTAAAATATGTCAGAATTATAAGAACTTGGAGTAGGTTTTAAAATTTTTTTCATTCCTTAGTTGGTTCTGAGAAGTTGATCCCAGATTATCTTTGTTATTATTATAGTAGTCCTCTTTTTCTGGTTGCATTTAAGAGGAACTTTTTTTAAGTCTTTTTTATTACTTTGTATGTAAGTGTGTTTTCCTTGCCTATATATCTGTGCATCACATGTTTGCCTGGTATCAATGGAGACCAGAAGAGGGTACCTAGAACTGGAGTTAGAAGATGGTTGTGAGTTGCCATGTGGGTACCAGGAATTGAACCTGGGTCTTCAGGAAAATCAGCTAGTGTTCTTAACCACTCAGCCGTCCCATCAGCCATCGGCCCTAAGAGCAATGTTTTTTGTTTGTTTGTTTTTGACTTTTTGAGACATGTAGCCCTGGCTATCCTACAACTCCTGATATAGGCCAGGCTGGCCTCAAACTCTCAGGGATCCACCTGACTCTTCTTGAGTGTACTGCCATGTCCATCTCAAGAGAAATTTTTTTATTCTTGAAAATTTGAGGCCTAAGGAGAAGACGCTTTGAACACTTCCAAAGCCTCTGCCTATAGCTGCATGAACTGCAGGAATGATGTTGAATGGTGTGCTGAATTGAGTCACTCTCAGTTCATCATTTATCCTGTTTCCCAGGTCTTTACTGTTTGGTTATGTAGGCACTCACATGTGTGTAGAATGTTCATTGATTTCTGGAAGTGTTTGATGACTTCTCTTAGTTTTTTATATGATATTTTTCTTCCTGTAGTTGGAGGATCTCAGGCAAAGACTGAAGGATCTGGAGGATAAGGAGAAGAAAGAAAATAAGAAAATGGCTGATGAGGATGCCTTGAGGAAGATCCGGGCAGTGGAGGAGCAGATTGAATACCTTCAGAAGAAGCTGGCCATGGCCAAGCAGGTGGGCATTCCTTTATTCACACGTAAGTAGAAACCTGAAAGGTATTACTGTCAGTGAAGTTTTAATCCTATTCCTCTTTGTTCATAATTTTTATCATTTCTTTGTTATTACATTGAAATTCTTGTCTGTCATCCTGCCCTTATTTTGTTATGTGTATTTGGTGGTAGAGTATTTATTGTCCACTCCAGTGGACAAGCTGTTGCTTCAGACATTGCTTACAGAGGACATCTTCTTTCTCTGCTGGCTGGCACTGAGGAATATAGTGTTTAGAAAAATGACAGTTTTTATCCTTTATGATTGTAGATGTAAAACTAATGAAAGTGAACAGAGGGAAGGTCTACGTTCCTCTGCTCATCCTTTGGCATTTGGCAGATTTGCTAATTGGCCCCTCATTTTAGGAGGAAGAAGCTCTCCTCTCTGAGATGGATGTCACAGGACAGGCCTTTGAGGACATGCAGGAGCAGAACATCCGTTTGATGCAGCAGTTGCGGGAGAAGGATGATGCAAACTTCAAGCTAATGTCAGAGCGAATCAAATCCAATCAGATCCATAAGTTACTTAAAGAGGAAAAGGAGGAGTTGGCTGACCAGGTTTTGACGCTGAAGACTCAGGTAATTGGGTTGAGTTGAGTTCTCCGTTCTGTTGAAGTAGGGAGATTTCTGCATGAAGACACCTGCAAAACTGATCATCATGGCTTCTCTTTGTGTGATAGAAATGCTGCAAATTAAAGTGTATGTTAAAGTCTCACGTGATGTCTTCTTCTGACCTGGTTGCTTTTGGATCTTGGGGTGAAAGCTTGTGAGAATGAGAGGCCAGAAGTGGATGTGTGATTTTACTTTCTACCTGTTGGGATTGTTTGACTCCACTTTGTGGCTGATTTCAAGAAAAAGTCTACTTCAGAACCTCTAGCTGTTCTGAAAGAAATGGAGTTAAATGTGGCTTGAGTTAAGTGTTTATGTTCTGGTTGGAGTGACCATGTTTTGAGGATTAGTATAGCTACAGAAGATGAATATCTGTAAATACAGTTTTCTATTCTTGGCAATTTAGGCTCCCAAACCCTGAATATTCATGAATTATTTAATGTAAAAACTTGAAGCCAGTAATTTCCTTGGATATATTTTTGAAAAGTTCATGGAAAAAGTCAACAATAGCTTGACATTTCTGATATATTATAATTTTTGAGGAAGTATGGATAAATAAAACATAACTGATTTTATTTTCCTACCTGCTTACATTAAAATTTGAGCTTTTTCCTTCACAGGTGGATGCCCAGTTACAGGTAGTAAGGAAACTGGAAGAGAAGGAGCACCTGCTTCAGAGTAACATTGGCACAGGGGAGAAGGAGCTGGGCCTTAGGACTCAGGCCTTGGAGATGAATAAGCGCAAGGTATGCTGGCCTCTGTAACCTGCCATGATGGGTGGGCTCCAGGGGCAAGTAAGCAGAACCTGCCTGCAGAATTTAAGTTCACTCTGGATGCCATTCCCTCCCTAGAAGAAGGGATGATAAGATGATGTTTCTGCATTCCACGTAGGCAATGGAGGCAGCCCAGCTTGCAGATGACCTCAAAACCCAGCTGGAACTGGCTCAGAAGAAGCTCCATGATTTTCAGGATGAAATCGTGGAGAACAGTGTCACCAAAGAAAAGGACTTGTTCAATTTCAAACGAGCACAGGCAAGAGCAGTTGGCTTTGATTGTATTTACCTTTTCAGTGCTTTCTGAAGGCTGTGGTGAGTGTTGAACACCATGAACGGCTAGGCTGAAGGGCCTTGTGGGAAAGGCCTGGCATTGTTTGCCTCATGCCGTGTTCTCTAGATGTGAAGCAAGTAGCTATAAAATCTGTAAAGTGGTGAACTGTGGAGTAGCAGTGCAGCTTCAGGAGAAGGTTCAGATCTCACTCCGTTCCAGTTTTCTCATGTCAGCTGTTTCTTAGGATGGCTTCTGTCCTTTTCCACAGGTCAGTACATTATTCAATCCAGGTCTGCCTTCACCCTAAAATTAGTTACCACAAAATGAGGCAGCTCGCTCTCATGAGTTCGGGTTATGTTTTCACCTGACTGAATGTGCCTTCATTAGTGCAGTTCTGAGTTGTGGATATTGTGGATAGGAATAGGGTTGTCTGTTCTGAAACAGGCATTTGCAAGTTCCTACATTCCTAAAGATAACTGGACATAAAAGGACAGAAAGTTCTTTGTTTCTACAGTAGAAAGGTCAAGTTGCAGAAATTATTTCTGCAAAAAGCGGCAGGTCTGGGAAATGTGTCTACTGTGTTTACTGTCTTGCTGCAGGAGGACATATCTAGGCTTCGAAGGAAGCTGGAGACCACCAAGAAGCCAGACAATGTGCCCAAGTGTGATGAGATTCTGATGGAGGAGATAAAGGACTACAAGGTTAGAACAACTGACTCGACTCAGTGGCATCTTTGTGTTTGTCAGGGTCTGAAGTGGTGTCTAATGTACTGAGAGAGTAGATGCTGACTTCACACAAAGGCAGAAGGGATGGGTCTACTGGAGCACTGAGAGAGTAGTAGACACCTTCACATGAAGGCAAGCAGAGAATGGTTTATTCTTTTAGGGGAAAACAGTGCTGTTTTCTTAAAGCTCAGCATTCTTGGTTTTTGCTTATATTATAGCCATTTGGGTCATGAGCTTTATGGTTCCTAATACTCTGATTTTTTTCTTTTTCAGGCGCGGCTGACCTGCCCCTGTTGTAACATGCGTAAAAAGGATGCAGTGCTTACCAAGTGTTTCCATGTTTTCTGCTTTGAGTGTGTGAAGACTCGCTATGACACTCGCCAGCGCAAGTGTCCCAAGTGTAATGCTGCTTTTGGTGCCAATGATTTCCATCGCATCTACATTGGCTGATCACAGTCAAGAAAGAGGAGCTGGCTAGGCAAGCACTTACTCATTAACCACCAGGCCTCCACCTCTTCTCTCCTTGACAGTTGGCCAACTCCCTGGCTTCTCAGACTTTGTCCAGGCTCTCCTCTCCAGTAACTAGGGAACATTAGTGAAAAAGACCTCAAGGCTTAAAAGTTTTAGAATGAACTAGAAGCTACTGCTGTTTGCCTTCTCTACCAGCTTTGTTTGTGTACTCTTCAGATTTTTCAGCATTTTCTTCTTGGGCCTCTCCTATTAACTTGGATTGCCCATTCTTCCTGAAGAAGTCAGGCTGATAGTTTTGACATTGAGGAGGGAATACAGGTAGTGTGAACATGCTATTATGGAGGAGAGAGCTTTTAGAAATAAGCTTTCTATGGGTCCAGACTTCTTGATTTGTGTAGTAAGCCTTTTCTTAACCTAACTTAGGTTATAAAATGGTATAATTATGATAATCTCTCCTGGAAGGTTTTGAAGCCTTAATGAAATTATATCCAGGATAATTCAATCCATTTCCCACTTATACCAAAGTGACTTTTAGGGTCACTGGATTTCTTGCTAAAGTTATTTATGTTTTAACTATTTAGATAGTTAATAGCTTTTTTAATTTCTTAAGGCCAGAATAATTTCAAACTGATAGCCCCTACATTTTTTTTTACTGAAATCAGAATCAGAACCTAAGAAGCATCTTGAAATGAGATTATGAAGAGATCTGGGTAGTCTGGGAATGTGACCCAGGGAGGTGTTGGTGAGCTATGACTTACTCTCATCCTTCTCTCAAGAGGGATTGCACCATCCCTGTTTTCCAGAAGATTCTCAGTAATGTTTCTATAGGATTTTAATATATTCCACATACTTCAATTAAAGCAGGACTCAGTTTGTTTTTGTGTTTGTGTGTTTTTTTGTTTTACGAATAGTTGATTTTATACCTGCTGTTCCAAAACTGAATTTTTTAAGATAAGGTCTCTTGCTATGTAACATAGATAGGCCTTGAATCACAACTGTTCCCCTTCCTCAACCTTGCAGGAGCTAAGATTAGGGATATGTACCACCATGCCCCAGTGAAATGGATTCTTTTGAACAGAATTAATAAAATTAAGAGAATGGCTGTGTTCCCAGTATTTATTGTTTTGATTAATTGAGTTAGTTTTCTCTCTTCCCAGTTGTTTGGAATCATACTGACTACCTAAAAGGGAGCATGTTGCTTTATCTTCAGCACCTCGGCTGTGCTTTAATCTACTGCTATTTCAGCCAGCAATTATGACTCCACAGTTTTCTGTGGCAAGGGCGCTCAGGGCACGGTCTGGTGGGAATTCCGTTCGCACGCACACCTGCTCTGTCACTGCCACTAAAGATTTAGCTTTAGCTAAATCTCTCTTATTCTAAATATAAGTAAGACTTGAGATTAAAAGTCTGGAGTGAAAACCTGCTAGCTCAGAGAGGCTGAGTAGCACCTAGCTTAACTCTCCTTATTGGCATCTCCCAAGAGGGCCCATCGTTCCACTCCGCAAAACACAAAAGACACGCCACTCAAACCCTCCCACTACTTCAGAGCATCTCTCCATCTCTCCCACATGCCCTCTGAGACTCTGTGATTACTTTCTGTCAGCTAGTTGTTCACTCAGCCTCCTGACCCAAGGTTTATTTTATTTCATTTAATAACTCAGGGTGCATGGTGTGATCAAATGTCCCCCAACAGGAGAGACTATATAGGTTTCCTCCAGCTCACTGTGGAGGTAAGAGGTAGTTTTCTCCTAGTGGTCTTTGGGGTATGAACTTTGAGTTTTTTAGAAACTAGCAAAGCAGAAGTTTTCTCTGCCTGATAAAGGGTTTATATAAAGTAGATCCTTTTTGATCAATTCCTGGCCTAGATAATGGTCAAGGGCATGTTCTCTGTCCTCAGCAGCTGTCACTGGGTCTTCATGAATCCCACCATTATGTGATAGGGATTTAAGAATGGAACCTAGTTGTATGGGGTTCACTTGGTTATCAAGAAAGGCCATTGGTCTGTTGATTCTGCTGGCAAGCATATATACATGTGTTTTATTGGCACACAGTATGTTGGGATTAGGCCCTGCTCCTGGACATTTATCAACCATTATCACCATTGCATTTATCAACTCATGCTCCGCTTGCTGCTGGCACTTACATGGCAAGCTTGAACATAACAAAGCAACAGGGCTACTTAGTCAGTGGGTGATTTGTGATATTAGCAGTTCATATCAATTGGTTTATAAGTCCAGCTGTGTGGTACCAGGAGAACATTGGCCTGTGGGGTGAAGTAGAGAAAAACGTTCATTCCCTAGAATTCTGGGTTAAGAAGAAGCTACCCTAAGTGAGAAATTGAGGTCCAGGCAACACAAAGTGAGTTCTCAAGATCATTTTTAGGAAATATTCAAAAGTGGTTTTTTGTTTTGTTTGTTTTTCCTTGTATGGGAGGTTGTGAATAGATTTCAATAATATATCTGGAATTTCATGTCACATTTTGTTTTGGTTTTAAGTACATGACTTAACAGCTGTTCAAATCCTCAGAGGAATTTCAAAACTTGACATTCCCCTATAGTTAGAAGTAACAGCTCTAAATTCAGAGAAAATTACAAGGTAGTTTCTTTATGGCAAAGCTTCTCAGTTTAAATTAGAAAGTGTTACAGATATTGAAGAGAGTTCTTTCTTCTTCCCTCTTGTTTTCCTCTGTCCCTCCCTCTCACCCTTCCTCCGTTCCATCTCTTTCCCCCTGCTTCCTATTAGAAACATTTTAGTGATGTTGACCAAAATCAGGCATGCTCAATCGGAGGCATATATATGGCTTATCTCTACTCACACAGATCGTTTTCAAAGGCAGTGAGCTGTTTCTGCTAGCTCTTCTTCATGAATTTCTGTTGGGTTCTTTGTGTTTCCTTATTCTCTGTGCAGATCACTAGCTGTCCTTGTCCTCCAAGGACAGAGGAGTGCTGTACTTGCAGAATAATGTACACATCATTGGAGTGATAGTGTCAAGACAATAAAGTAATTAATTGTCCTTTAGACCTATTGGGATGGTGATGATTATTCTTGTTGGAAGTGATGTATTAAGTCTCATTCCCATTGTCATTTGTTGTTTGGAATGCCTTTATATTTTGTTCAAGATTTTTTTCACGGGATGTTTGTTTTTCCTGAGGATAACCACTTGATTGATAAACCCGACTCTCAGTGGATCTAAAGAAATACTTTGACTTCTGTAATGGTATGAATGAGAATGACCCTCATAGACTCCTAGAGTTCCCAGTTGGTGGAATTGTTTGGGAAGAATTAGGAGATATGTGGCCTTGCTGGGGGAGGAATGTCACTTGGGTTGAACTTTGAGGTCCCTGCCATTTCTAGTTAGCTCTCTGCCATGCTTATGAATTGAGAAGTGAGCTCCCGTTCACTGTTCCAGTACCATATTTGCTTCCTGCCTTCCTCTACATTGTGATCGTAATAGATTCGTTATAGATTCTAACCTTCTTGAACCATGAACCCCAAATTCAGTGCTTTTTTTGAAAGTTACCTTGATTATGTTTTATCACAGCAATAGAAAAGTAACTAAGGCAATTAGTTACTAAGACTCCCAGAAATGGTGACGAGAGGGTGCCTGTCCTGGCCTTCCCTGTATTCAGATTGGTGACTACCCTGTCATAGAACCTTCATCCGATAACTGATGGAAGCAGAAACAGATCTGCAGCCAAGCACTAGGCCGAGCTCAGGGAGTCAGTTGAAGAGAGGAAGGAGGGGTTATATGCACAATGGGAGGTCAAGATGATGACAGGGAAATCCACAGAGACAGCTAATGAGCTCCTGGGACCTCACGAGCTCCAGATGGACAGCTAGGGAGCCTGTATGTGGACGACAGTTGTGTGACTTGGTCTGCTTGTAGGAGTCCCTTTCCTGTAGTGAGACACCATGCTCAGCCTTGATGCAGGGGTTGGGGGGAGGGGCTTGTTCTGCCTCAACTGATTGCTGATTGTGCCAGGCTTTATTGATTCCCCATGGGAGGCCTTACCCCATTGGGAAGAGTGGCTAGGGGCTGGGTTGGGGGTTTGGAAGGAGGGGAGGGAGGGAGAACTATGGTTGGTATGTA
Source organism: Ellobius talpinus (assembly GCA_001685095.1). Classification (NCBI taxonomy): domain Eukaryota; kingdom Metazoa; phylum Chordata; class Mammalia; order Rodentia; family Cricetidae; genus Ellobius; species Ellobius talpinus. The sequence continues at coordinate 24,317 of LOJH01004175.1, read as the reverse complement.
AAATGAATAAAAAATTCAAAATAAAAAAATAATTGACTCATGTAAGTAGGAACCAAAGAAACTGTTGGTTTCTGTGTATGTTGAATTGGATTTACACAGTGAAGAAATCCTTGGTGTGGAAAGAAAATATTTAGATCTAAATGTTTGGAATACTAATTGTCCCATGATAAATAAAGCTTAGCTTTACCTTCTAAGGATTTCTGTTCAACTTTGGTCCCTTCCTGACATTAGCTGTTAAGGTCTTATAACCTGTTTCACATTTATTATTGAGATTTGGATTTAGAAAGGGCAGTGTCTTAACACCTTAATCCCCAACATGTAGCAGAGGCACAATGTGCTCAGTAAAGTTGTCTGAACAATTCAGCTCTCTTGCTTTTCTTCCAGTTGTTCAGAAGTCTCTTATTGTACACGTGTGTGAATTGAAGCCTTATTTTCTCTCTTTCAAAGTGCTTTTCTTTATATATTGGAGTAAACTCTTTAAATTTCGAATATTTATGATGGAAAGTTTATGACGTGCATGTGCAGCAGGTGTCATCTTTGCTGCTGTAAGACTTGATGTGCATTTAAAATTTTGCTTTGTGTAAATATGTGTATGATGAACGCATGTGTATATATGTGTGTGTTTGACACTGCATGTGTGTGGAGGTTAGAGGACAGTAGGTGTCAGTTCTGGCCTTCCACCTTGTTTGAGACAAGTCTTGTTTTCCTATGTGTTTGCAAGGCTAGCTGACATATTAGCTTCCAGAGAGTCTCCTGTGTCTGCCTTCCATCTTGCCGTAGGAGCATTGGGATTACAGATCCCTCTACTCCATCTGGTGTTTACATCTGTTCTGGGGATCTGAACTCAGATTCTCATGCATGCACATCAGTCACTTTACCCACTACCTCACCTCTGGCCCTGATGTGCATTCCTTTATCAAAATATATAGCACATTGTATTGCTAGATTGTAGCTCTCTACACAGCTAGATTGAGCCCTTTGGGTCCCTGAGTTAAGAATCTCCCGTTACCTTGCTGTCTCCAACAGCTTGTCCCCATACTTGGACCCCAGAATGAATGGATGAATGATGCAAAACATCTTGGGGAAGTTGGCAGTTTTATTGTGTTATGGTAAGCTTATACTTTATGATATTCGATTTGGTTATATTTCAAAAGAATGTATGTAGAGACTATGGCAGGCTAGAAGATTCATGAAGGCAAGTTTGCAAGCTGCTGAAATGACTTGGACTGTCAGAAACCGCCTGCATGCCTGTAGGGCTGCTGAGTGATTTGAAACTGTTGGTACCAATGCTTGGCAGGCCTTAGAAAGCAGAGCAAATGCAGACGGACTATTTTTGTGAGGCTTGGGTGGCTACAGTCTTGAGTCTGCTGGACCAGTGCAAGTGCCATTGTCATTTCAGCTTCCCTCTGATCTATAGAGCTGGTGGTCAGGCCGAGGCTTGGGTCAGAGTAAGACAGATTAGGGGCAATGAGGAGGGAGAGGCAGGCACCGACCAAAGTGCTAACAGTGCTGCATTGTGGCTGTGCTGTTTGCACCCTCACCTCTAGCTGTGTGACCTGGTCTGATGACAAAGTCTCTCTGACTTGTTTTTTCCCACCTGTAAAGTAGTATTTGATTATTCTACACTACATCGGAAGTGTTTAGTATCAGATGATTATAATCTGATCACATGATTAAATGAGCCTATGTCTTATAAGTCCTGGAAAGATCAATCGAGAGACGGTCCCCCAAGACTAAGCCCATACCTGCCCTTTCCGTTGTTGTGTTTTAGCCGTGCTTGTTGAATTACTAAAGGAAGATGATTGGGGCAGTTTTTAGAGATCTTGAAAAGTGTGTTTTTTTAAATTTATTTGTTTGTTTATTTCTTTAAATTTTCCCCGTAATATCTTTCTCATACGAAGATGTTTCCTGCTTCCTAATGCCCAGGCTCTGCATTCTCTCAGCATGTCTTGTGCTGCTATGGACTAGACCAAAGAAACATGCATACGTCACCTAAGTCTTGCATTAGTGGGGCTCCTGTGAGAAGGGACTGGTGTCTTACCAGTCTTTGAATCCCCCCCAAATGCCAGCAACATGACTAAAAGTGAAGTTTCTATCTGAACATTTATTCCACAGTTATAGAAACTGAAGATGGAAAAGACCCGAGGACAACTGGTCCATCCCCGTGGTTGTACAAGAAAAGTGGCTGGAGCAAAACAGCCTGTTGACGTCATGCTCACAAGACAGCATTTCGGTTCTTGGAGCGGAGCGGTTGCACACACACTGTAATGAAGACGCAGAGCAAATACTCTTCACAGACCTTAGGAAATACTTAGAAGCACTTCATTTTCATAAAATGATTGGCAACGAAGTCAAAGAGAGTGTGGGAGTTCCTCGATGGGATGTGTTTGACAGGAGTGGGAGAGTGGGGTGGGGGAAAGGCAGAACAAAGCAATGCTGGTGATTTAGTGGTTTTAGTGACTAGAAAAGCAATTTCTGCTGAAGACTGCGTGGATTTTCAGGGTCGCCTTTCCAAAGATGAGAGGAGAAGAAACTGTAAAGTAGCTTCTTTTCCTTTCTTGATCCACACAAAGGGGTGCTCAACTACGCCCCAAGGCTCTAGCAGATCCAACACCAAAGAGAGGAGTTATCCCAATGATGCAATTCTGATCTGCATGGCTCCACGTACCATTTCTCAGAAGGGAAGCAGCCATTCCTGAATAGGGTTTGTGCAATAGGGTTTGTGCAAATCTTATGTCTAATAGGAAATCCTGGTACACTACAGACCCTACCTTCTTAGGTCTGTGTGGCTGCCTCCTTGGCTGTCCCAGCTGCTCTAACTTGTTTTCATTGTTGGAGGAGTACTCTTTTGTCTCTTTTGGCAGATGCACTGTTGAACCCTTAGTCAAACAAACCAGCTTACCCAGTCATGCTTAGTGTGCTTCCCATGCCAGGCCACCTTGGAGAATGGGCCACATCCCCTTGAAATGGGGGACAGTTGACCATATTCCAGGTTTTCCAGTACAAGAGCCTGGATGGGAAAAGAGGATTTCCTGATCTCATGAAATGGGAGTTCAGGTGGCAAGGCTGAATTCCCCAGCTCATTCCAACAGCCGTGCCCCTGAAAGCTTTCCTCTGTGAGCCCCAGGGGTAGGTGAGGGAACTGAGGGAGGCAGAGCAGAAGGAAGGTTTGGAAGGACTCTCCCTTTCGTGAAATCTTTGTACAAAACACAGCACTGTTTCACAGATTGCAAAACACTTCAATTACTACCATTAAAAATTTTGCTATTTATCATGAAAACTGCTTCACAAGCAATTATGTGTTTTCTTCACCCAGGACATTGAAAGCATTTTAAGCAGTGCTGACAGCAGTAAGCCTCCTTTACTCTTGTTGCTCCTTGTTGCGTCCTGGCCACGTTATTGGCCAAGTGCACTGGTTCTCTGCTCTCTGGGTAGGCAGGATGCTCTGCAATGTGATCACCACTACTCAGAATGCCTCAGTAGAGAAGCTTAAGATAAAGCAGATATACAAAAATCCAAACTTACAAAACAGATACGTTAAGGGAGAATTGATTGCATTACAAAAGGATTCTTTACAAAAGAATTCACCTCTGTGTTCCCTTACATAGCCAACCTCTCAAATACAGTCAGAATATGAGTCGCTGCACAAATGTCCATGTACCACAGGAGCATGGTTGTCATGTGAATTGAGGTACACTATACATCAGCCTTGCAGGCTGAGCAAGTATCCAGGGATGCTCAGAGCAGTGACCCCAGGGCATTAACAGATAGGTGGGAATGGCTAAGGGATGGAACCTGCCAAAGGCAGCTGAGGCCTACTGGGGGGAGAGTACAGAAGGGAATGAGGGCATTGTAAAGCATATTGTCCTCTTCTGTTTCCGGGCATATTTCTCCCTCATTTGGAATGTTTAATCTTCGAGGCTGCCATCTTGTTTTTACAACCCCCCTGCCTCTTGAATATCTGAGCTTACTTGCACTCCTAGGTTTACCTAGCCATATAACTCATTGTTCAGGTGTTCTGATTACAACTTAGGGCACTATCTTCATCTAGGAATCTGTGTAGCTCTTGGTGGAGCGCAGACATTGTGTCCCAAAGTGGGAGGAGTTTTACGATGGAAGCCCCATTTAACAGTCTTAACACTTCTTGCACAGTGTTGTGCATTCATTGTAGACTTTAACTGAACAAGCAAGTACAGAGAAGATGAAGTAGCATTGATCAACAGGAAAGTCTGCTTCTAAATGGAACCCTGGTGTTAAGGTGGGAATGTGGGAACCATCAGTAAGTAAAAGAAAAAGAGACAGGCTCTTCCTTCCTTCTCATGTGCTGGAGGTAGCCAAGCTTCCAGAGCAGTGAATCTCTGAGAGTAACTTTAGGACTGTGTTCTGGGGCGCTGGCTAACATAAGGGTTCTGAGCCCACCAGTAGACCCTCCCAACATAACTCCTGGCAATTGGCAGTCTGATGAGGGCCTTAGATGATTGCCTAGCTATCATTTGGGAATGGATAGGAAGTCTAGAGATCTCATGGTTCTTTGCTTTCTGCACGCCAAGCAAGCGTGTGACTAGAAAATGATGCCTAAGCAGAGGGAATGCTAGGTTAATTATATCCACTCGTGAGGGAATTTTATGGAGGCAGGAGGATAATTGGACTCAAACTGACCTTAGTTCATAAGAGACCAGGAAGTGTAAGGATGGAGATGCTGAAGCAGAGCAGACTCCAGTATTTGGCATTCGTGATATTCACAAACCCCTTGTGGCTTCTGGAGTTCCTCAGGCTAAGAGAGGTGACCACTGATCTGAAAAGAGCTTCCCATGAGGTGTGCAGAATATTCCCTTTAAGAGTGTCAGCTCTCAGATTCTGTCACAGGCATTAACTAGGGGGTAGCACAGGTTCCTGTCTTGTTCTGTTTCTCTCTCCTTTATAAAAGGCACACGCTATAGTGGGGATGCTTAATTACATTAGAAGTATAGTGCAATACATTCTTTAGCCAAATTGCCTTTCTGGCCCAGAGCTTTATTTTAAACACACCTTGTGCATTAATTCCCCATCTGCCTGCCCTCTGGTCCCATTCTCTGCTCCCCTTTCCCATTCAGAGTGGTGTATCAACATGTTTCTACTAAACGTTAGCTGGGATGGGCTCAGAGATCCCGAACTGCTCGAGCATGTGGTGCTAACTTAGCCAGTCATCCCTTGCTTGTATTTCTGAGCTCTGTTCATTTTTTTTAAATTAATGTATCTGCTCTGCCCCAGTTTTCCTGGCTCCTAGCCTGCTTTTTCAGAAGGTAAGATCAAATCTAGATTGGGAAGTTGTATCAAACCTGCAAACCTGGGCAATTCTGTTTTGTAATATTATCAAAAACCAACCCAGTAAAACACAGGTATGCGCAACAATTTTATCTCTTGTTGAAGTGCAGAGAGAGGGCTAAAAACCGGAAAGATTACTGTGGCACCAGGTGAAAAGGCTGACAGGAGCCAGAGTTCTCTGGCTGCTCACCGATCCCGTGTACAGACTTTAACCCTGACTAACTCTCGGTTCCTACTATGGAAAAGATTCCTACCCTGGAGACCTGGAGGGCACGTGTGGGAATTGCCGCTGCTGCTGCATGTGAGGCCGAGAACCGCACACTTCACTACCAGACCACACACCGTTGTCAGTCCATACAAAAGAGCTTTACAAAGTGCCTCAAGGGCTTCGGAATACCGAGGGCTGAGGAAGGGGAGTCGTGGCACTGCCTAGGATTCGCAAGTCCGGTTTGTCCTTTGGTACTCCTCCAGCTCTGTTTTCCTGCTTACAGCCAACTGCAGCTCCTGGCGGATCACTTGGATCTGCTTCTCCAACTCGGAGAGTTCCTGCATCACCGAGTTCCGAGCTACATTGAGGGAGTCTGCTTTCCCGTTGGTGGTCAGTGAGGCAGGGAGCTCTCTTCTCCTTGGAGGGAGAGGGATGTCTTGGTGGGTCTGGGTACCCAGCTGGTTTTGTCCTTCCTCATCACTAAAGATGTATTTCCGTTGGTTGTCATGACTCAGATTAGAAGTATTCCACACCATGAGCTGCTGGGGTCCCATGTTGGACCTAGGAAACAGAGACAATTCAGAGTCCCCTTCTGTCCTGCAACCCCATCTTCTCCATCTCCTATGTGAACAACAGAGAACTAGTTGTGTTTGTAGAAATGAAGTCACCAAGCCATGAGTAGACTGCGTGCTTAGAGCACCATGGGGAAAACAGGACCCATGAACTGAATTGAGTCTCACCAGGCCTTAGGTTGCTTTGACACAGGAATTGATGTCTTCTGGTGAAATGAGAAATGGTGCATTGTCTTATGAATTATTTAAAGTATCTGTGTGTGTGTGTTTGTGTGTGCGTGCACGCCCACACTTGCATGAGAGACGGAGCTAGAGAGAGATACGAATATGTAGGTGTGTAGCTGTTGAGGCCATAGCAAGACATCCTGTGTTTTCCTCTATCACCTTTTACTGTATTGCTTTAGACAAGGTCTACAAAGTTATCATTCTAGCTAGGCTGGCTAGACAGCAAGATCTCAGAATCTGCCTGTCCCATCCCCCAATGCTGGGGTTACAGGCACATGTAGTCATGTTGAGCTTTAACTTGGGTGATGGAGATTCAGCCAGGTCCTCTTGCTTGCAAAGCAAGCACTCTTTCTTGCGGAGCCATCTTTCCCACACCTGGGTACATTTTCATATGCTACCTTCAAGCAGTGCTCAGTAAGCAGAAAGCAGTGCTGCCTGGAGATATCCTATGGCTATAGAGATTAACAAAAGTGAGAAATCTTTGTTCAGATGTAGTACTCTGAGCCCTGGCTTGTTATTTTATGGCTGACTTTTATCCCTTCTAGGCTGTACTGGGCTTTTGGGAGAATAAAGGCATATTAGTGTTTCTCACTACAGGGGTGGTTTTGTGCAGATCGAGAATGACAAGCTTGATGCTTGAAAACAAACAAAAATAAGAGCAACCTTGATCCTTGCTGAGGTGGTGATGACCTGAATAGATTTACAATTCCTTCATGCTTACATGTATCACTTGCCACTATCATGGACACATGGCTGTAGGATGCTAGATGGGTATGGGAGGGGAACTGGGCAAGTTTCTAAATACACCTTGGCAGTTGGGTGCAATGAGAAGAGTATCTCGCTGTAAGAATAGCTTAGTCTAAGAAGTGTGACTGCCAATTCCTTTCACTCTGGAGGAGGAGGAGGAAGATTACAACCATGTGGTACAGAACAATAGGAAACCCCTATTAAACTCCTGTATTTTGTTCCCATAAAACTGAGTCAACTTTATTCCTGAACTCCTAATTGCCTGGGAGAGTCTGAGCGGAGGCCATGGAGTTGGAAAGACGAGGGGAGAGGAAATGAATTCTGGAAGTAGTTACATAGTTGAGAACAAAACACAAAGACTTAATAGGATGGGTCTGTGTTGCTTTGCTCATAAGTAGATTGCCAAAGTGGTTTAATCCTTCATTCCATGGCCCCTTTTCTTGGTCTATGAGGTCTAGCTTATAAGATTGTTTGTTTGAAGCAAGGTCTCACTCTGTAGCCCAGGCTGGCCTGGAACTCATTATATAGTATACATTAGTCTTGAGCCAATAGTAATTCATTCGCCTCCATCTTCCAAGTGCTGGAATTTACAGTCAAAAGCCACCCCCTTGGCTCTGGTCTCATTATTTGGTTTGGGTAATAAGAAGGTTGAGAGGTTCCAAGACTAAACTTCTAAGGACCCTGCACATTGTCATTCTTAAATTCCTGCAGATACCATGCAAGTCCTCATTGACCTGTTGATGGGTGGCAGATATGGAGAAAGTTCACAGGCTTCCTAATTGGCCCAGCAGAGGACAATTGATCAGACAGCCCTTAGCTGCTTCTCTCCCTTGCCCCCCACCCCCGTTTCCCAACCTGGCTATAGATATATGCATGAGCAAGCTGACCTATATATGAGTAAGAAATTCACTGTTGGTAGTAAGTATTGGGGTGGCTGCTCACACAGCAGAAGCTGACTAAAATTTGCCCAGGGCATTAACACAGGCACTGCACACTTTCTGATCATTCCTCATCTTGTTGAAGCTCTAGAAAGCCCTAGAGCTCACTTTTCCTGTGTTGTGGTCTGGGGGAAAGTGCTGCAGTGATTCTACCTACAGCCACTTCCCTAACCTTAGAATATTAGAGACGATATGATTAGATAGATGCTTCCTTCTGACCTTTAAGTTTTCACATTGAGTAAATCATGAACCACAGATGAAAACTCTCTTGAAATATCCATTAATGCACATTAAAATTTGACTCGGTACCATGACCTAGGATTTCTCCAAGCCACCAGTCTCATGCTAGGCTTTCATTCATCTGGCCCTCCAAATTCATGCAATAAATATGGAGAATAGAGCAGGATGTCATCAAAATGGCACGGACATTTGCATTTTCTGGCAAGAGAGGAAAGAAAGGCTATTTCCGAGTTGGGAAGCCTAACTCTAGCACTGTAGAATGACTGACAGTGGGAACACTAAGAGTAGAGTTGTCTGCTCATTTTATTAGACTATGCAGGTAGCCATAGTGATCAGACAGTCTTAGACATGCTTAGAGACAGGCAGTCTGGTTATCCAAGTCTTGGAGCATCTATATGGGAATAAACAGAACAATAATCAAAAGCTGGACTTCTTTGTAACATACTCTAATTGCTAGCATCACTGTGCTGTGATAATTGATGAGTGGCTCTGGGATACCTATGAATGCAAGGTGGTAGAATGCAAGGTGTCTACTAGAAAGAGTGTGTGTGTGTGTGTGTGTGTGTGTGTGTGTTTTGGTCAAGACTTCTCTGGTGTTAAAAGTTGAACGTGGCCAATGGAATGAGAAGTGTTTGAACATAAAATGAGCAAAACAGACTTCATCGGGGCTGGTATGTAAGATTGAAGCTCAGTATGCCATTGGACTGTTCAAAACTCGTAACATCACTGGGAGACTTCAAATGCATATGGAGTTTGGAAGGTTGCAGGCCCTGGGTTGTAGGGAAATTGCCACAGGAAACGTGGGCCATTCACAACAAAAGGAAAGGGTGGACAGCACGACTCTTTGTCATGGCTTGCAGCCCCAGTGCTGGAGTCCCATCTCTCTGGACCATAGCCAGCTTATCAGAATCGTTTCCATCATCTCCTAAAGTCTCTTCAGTCACAGAGCGCTCCTAGCAGCAGCCCCCCCGCCCCGTCGTCGGTCTGCGATATCTTATGTGGTGCTACAAGGCAAGCCTGTTAGTGACAGGTTGAGGGTTAATTGGGTCACAATGATGAAGACATATTTTGTCTTAGCTCTTTGTCAGAGTAATGAGGGGAATCTGTGAGAGAAGGGGTTGAGTGAAGAGACACATTTGGCTCTCAGCTTAGGTGAGGTAGGCAAAAGAGAACTATCAAAGGGGCAGGGTCACTGGGCTTCTTGTTTCTATTCATGGAAAAAATGTTTTGTAATTGTAAGATAGTATTTTATAGCTATGTCTTCTTGTGTCCCTCTGATTAAAAAGTTATAGAAAAACCTCCCTAAGGTAACAGAGAGAGCAGCTGTGACCTGACTAGTCTGTAGCGTGTCACTAACAGACTTGCACTGTGACAAGGGGCTACCATACTGACAGCCAGGTGATGGGTCATTCTGTGACTATGAATGAGTCTGACAAGTTAGATACAGCCCAGAGAGCAGGGACTAGAGCAGCCACAGAGGAGAGCCAAGCTAGATGAGAATCCTGCTGTATACCATTTTCCTTCTGGACAAATGAGAGAGAGGTGTTTAGTGTCAGATTTTAAACTACCCAGAAATCCCAGCTTTGAGCTAATGATGCCCCACCAGTTCTCAAAGCCAATGCCCTCTCTGAGGTCTCGGGGAATGTGAGAGATCCAGGAGGGCAGCCCTGGGCAGCTGCAGTGGAGGCCAATAAGCAGCAGACCCTAAGTGCTTCTGACATCTTCAGTCACCTTGGATGAGGACACAGCCATCCATGGGCTGGCTGTAGTGAAGGTGTAGACCTCTGAGGCATTTGATTGCTTTTCCTATTAGTGAATAGCTTATCTAAGGAGTCATGAGAGTGCCAGAAAGTGCACTTAGTAGGGCATCTCTGTAGCATGTTTTGCATTTTTCCAGGAGTGCTGGAGAGGCGAGAAATTGAAACACACCCGGAAGGCATTCCAGGTTGGGGAAAAAATGAATGCCTGTTGCACCCACGAATGAAGGGTTCCATGCATTTGGCACATGCTTCTTGCTAGTATTTATTAGACATTTGCTTTGATTTCGGGACTGAGCTTACTATCTCATTTATAGCTTATAACAACTCTAGGGAGTGGATACTTTTTCTCCTGTTTCAAAGATGAGGAGTCTGAGGCACAAGTAACACATATTGCTAAATGCTGGAGATAGGACTGGACTCAGATGCCGGGCTCTGTAGTCCATACCTGCATTGTTAAACTTGTCAATATTTTGCCTATGTTGCATTTCAGTGTATATCTATGTCTATGTGCATTGATTTGTTTATTTTCTGTTTTGTTTGATTATAACTGAAAATCCATAATTTATATTGATTTTGTTTATCAACAGATTTCTCAAACTTGGTCTGAATACTTATTTAGAGGTAACTTCCTTTTTGAATATGGGGTATCATTACGTGATCACATGTCTAAACTCTTATTTTACCAAGGGCTTTAGCAACAGCTTTGACCTCTTACCTCTTTTCCACACGCTTTGTCTTGAAATGTGGCTGCTTTTCTTCTACAAATGATGTGTTTAATGCTCTGTGCAATCTCTGGTAGGAAGAACAGATTCATAGAGATCATTTGGAAAGTGTGTATCAGGGGACAAATCCCTGCTTGGGGTCTCACAGACCATATCTGGTGGCTACAAACCATGGCTTCTTTAACCAAAATTTCAGGCATGCATGAAATTAGGTCAACATTCAGTAACACATCACAAGGTAACAAGGATTCTAAGTTATAGCTTGTTATTTCTCGAAGGAGGGGAAATGCTCTGGATGGTGAAATGGTATGTGATACCAAGGATTCTAAGTTATAGGTTATTGTTTCTAGAAGGAAGAGAAGTGCTTTGGTTGATAAAATGATATGTTATACAAAGAAGTGACAACCGACAACTCCTGTGTGGTACAAAGCCTTGTACAGTTGTCAGAGTTGAGTCAAAAGCAACCAATCCAAGGAAGGAAAGTGGGTCTCCTGGGAATTTAACTGTATTAGCATACAACAGAGAAGATCACTTGTCTGCAGGCTCCAAGGAGACCAACGATTTCCCAGAAAGTATGAAGAATGGGGTTCAACTGTGAGAAAACTATGTCTAGAAAACAAACACAAAAATAAAATGAATGATAAAAAGAAAAAACCACACACGCAGAGCAAGGCAATGAGTAACAGAATGGGTGAGTGGCAAAATCAGAAACACATTCAGCCTCAACTTCAAGAGGTGAGGCAAGTCATGGAGTACCAGGATGCAGAATACAGAAGAGACCCCACACTGGGGAGATGAGGTGAGTCATCCACCTTACATGCTCAGATGAAGCCGGGTGATATGCTAAAGTTCCTCCATCCTGATTACAGGTTCTGACTGCAGCATGGGTGTACACACTGGTTTCACAACGGCTGAGTTGTGCAGAAGAGTGTGTCTGCATGGTCTTTAATTATCTTTGTAAATTAGCTGTTGATGTCTATCTTATAAGAGAAGACTTTACTTCTATGAGACATGGCCTCACACAAGCAAGCCTCAGAAAAACAGACCTAAAAGCAAATGGGAACTTGAGACTCTTGCTAGCTTTCGCTTTGGCAAGGGACAAATCTGTGGGGAATGGACTTTTCATATCGCCTCTTTAGATGATCTTTGTTAAGTGAAACTGGGTTTAAAACAGTTATATTGTGTCTTCTGTGGGCAGCACTAGTGTTTCAGGAAAGGAAGAGACACCACGAGTCCTCAGTTTATGGGTAGGTGGGTTAGTGGGATAAAGGGTATTATGACCCTGAGTGCTTCACCATCCCTCTCTTGGTTTCTCGCCCATTTGTCAGTTGACAAGCTTCCCTGGGTCTTTACCTCTCTGGGAATCCTTACTTACAGGAGCACCGGCACAAGATTCCTGTGGAACTCACCTGACTGGTGTGCAGCCAGTATTGCAGCTTAGATTTGTTTTTGATTCGTGGTAGCAGCAGTCTGTACACTATGTGTTCACCGATGGTTGTCAAGATGGAGAGCCCAAATCCAATGCAGAGTAGCATGAAGAGCCCCGAGAAATGCTTGATGCCCATTTGCAAGGTCTGTGGTAAGACAGGAGAGGCCGTGTCATGACACATGCAGCTCAGTAGTCAGTGGTTCTTTTGGATTCAGTTTTACTTTAGCTGGGGACCTTTCCTCCCTGGGTGAACACCACTCTACCCTCCCACAAAGGACACACCCCGAGTGACCTCAGGCTGCTGCTAAGCACAGTCGTTACACATGGCTCTCTGTGTGTGTCATCCCTGGAGTCATACAGAGGCTTTGAGTCTGGACTATTCCCTTTCTTAGAGGCGGAGAAATAAAGAACTGTAACATTTGGATATGTGAAGCAGTTCACTGTTCACAGAAAGAAAGAACCTCTTTCAGGAGCTGAGAAAGAATAGATTTAAGGAGAAAAGCTCATGAACTGAATAATCCTGGAAGTTTGATCTGGCAGGGAATGCTGGGACCCTGTAGTTCAATGCCTTAATTTAATAGTTGTGGAAATAAACCAGTGAGATATTGACAGTTGCACCAGGCCCCAAATTGGGACAGCTTTGGAGAAGGACAAGGATCCTCGCTTGTTGGCTTTTTATGAGGAGTTTTGCCCCTTTATGTGGATACATGCCATGGAAAGTTCTTTTGTGACATGTTAAAAGCTTGGTTGGTGTGTCATTATCATTGATAATTAGTTAGTGCTCAATATATTACTGCTATAGATAGAGAGCAAACAGGGAGGTTTGCTGTTGGGTTTCAACATTCACATCATCAAATGTTCAGCAGAAACTCTAAATGAGCCATACTTTTAAAATAAGGGACTGTCAAGATAAGGAAAAAAAATGTAATTCACACTGGGTCTCCTTTCCATTAAACACATGGGCAAAAATCTCATTTTCCCCATATTATCCCAATAATTAATAAGCTGTCTTGAGCTTATGCATTTCTTTATTTAAACTTCCTTTATACCTACACAATACTATGCTAACAAAAGATTTTTATTTGATTTTATGTTATTTTATGTATGTGAGTGTTTTGCCTGTATGTATGTCTGTACGACACATGCAAATGTCCATGGAAGCCAGAAGAGGGTGTTGGACTCCCTGGAATGGAGTTAAAGACAGTTGTTCACTTCTACATAGGTGCTGGGACTTGAACCTGGGTCCTCTGGAAGAACAACACTTGTTCTTAACTACTAAAGCCATTTTTCCAGCTCTGTATATTTATTTTATTTATTTACTTACTTTTTTATTTTTCAGGACAGCGTTTCACTGTGTAGCCTTGGCTGTCCTCTGTATTCATTTTCAAACTATATTTAATAGGCATGCTAGATCCTATTTGTGTATATTGATATGATGATCTTTAATAGCCTTTTAAGTATTAATTACCTCCATTTCACATTTGAGGTGCCTAGAGATTAATTATGTCTCCCCAAATCTAACACACTAATATGTGGGGGAACCAGGCTGCAGATACAGGGTGACATCTGTGCTTTTTGTTAATCTCTCTCTTGCAGGTATCCTTTGGTATCTGATTTCTCACTATGCATTCTCTATAGTAACCTGCCAATTTTTTTTTATTAAAAAACCCTAGCATTGGAATTGAAAATCCACTATAGTTTGCCTGTGAGCCTCAGCACAAACGTTGTGTCTGAGTCTGAATGATAAGACATAAGGCTGAAACTGTAATTCAGCTCCTTTCTCCTGGGGCCATTGTGCTTGTTAGCTTTTGTCAATTTGATACAAAGTAGAGGTACTCGATGGAACCTCAACTGAAGAATTGCTTCCACTATATTGGCCTGTGGGCAAGTGTATGGAGGCCTCTCTTAATTAATGATTGACTGTGCGTGTGCCCCAGCTGGGCACGTGGGTTGTGCAAGAAAGAAAGCTGAGCAAGCCATGGAGAACAGACTAGTGAGCAACTTCACTGTGTGTTCCCTGCCTCTGCTCCTGTGGAGCAGGAGGGTAACATGCAGTGATGGTAACCTGTATAAGACTGAGCCCATCAACATTCCATCATGGGTAAGTGAAGAACTCATGAGGTCCCACCCCCATCTGAGGAGCTATAAGCGGTTCGATTTGAGATTACTATATCCTTTTATTAGAAAACAAATACTTTAATTTTGAAATAGTTTCATTATTACAATTATTATTATTGTATTTAGTCCATGGAAGTTTGAATTTGACTGCACGTATTTTGCCCACCCTAAATTCTTCTGTTGTTTCGGTTGTCTTGAGGAAAATGCTTTGTGCTCAGTGGTGATTTGGGGGAATGCTGATGCCTTCAGTCCATCTTGAGTTTTTTATGCTAAGGAATGAAAGAGCTGCGTTAAGATTTTTTTCAAGACTTTCAATTTGTCCCACTACTTCAGAGGCTTATACCCTGAAAGGTCACTTCCATTGTAGGATGGCCTACATTCCTTTAATAAACTTTCAATTTCATTTAGAATCCTTGGATTGTGTGTGTGTTCTTTACCTGCTGGGATCAAAGGCATGCACCACCATGCCAGGCAATTGTTAGGTTTTAAAAAACAATGGCAAAACCATGTTTAAAACTTCCATTATCAACAACAAAATTGCACATTTGTGGATTAGATTTAACCTGTGAACTGTTAGAGAACCTCCTCCCATCTACATAGCTTTACTACTGTGTCTATGCACTGTTATCTTTATTATAAATTGTTTAAAGGTGTTGTGACATAGTTTATGAGTCATAGTCATTGCCTACTAGCATAGGTAATCCTGAAGAGGATTCCAGGCCCTGGGAATACAGCCTATTGGTAGAATACTTGCCTAGCATGCATGAGAGCCTGGGTCCTATGCTTACTATCCCACCCTCTCAGTCCACTGCCAAATATCCGGTCTAATTTTCAAACCATCAGCTACCCTTCTGCACCTCTATGATATTTCTAAAGCATGATTGACTTGGAATACGAGCCAGTTGTGCTGAGGACACTATTTTCCCTCTGTTTCAAAAAGAGCATCTATCTAGTGGCTTGGAAATTATAACATATGGTGTAGAGCAGACACACTCCATTAATACAGAATCATAACAATGTGTTGTTACTAATGTGTGTAACCTTGGAGCATATTGCTGTTATCAGTTTAATTAAAATATGGTGACTTGTTTCTCAAACTAAGATGAAAGTGGAAGGTAGTTTAAAACTGTCCCCAGGGGCTGGGGTGATACTTTAGTAATTGACCTGAGTTCAGTTTTTGGAACATGTTAAATAGCCAGGCATGGTGGTACACACTTGTAATCCCAGAATGAAGAAGATGGAGACAGGGGTCTCTGGAGGCCATTGTCATCACAGTAGTGACCCCTGCTTCCAGTGAGATACTCTCTTAAAGCACAAGGTAGATGGTTCCCGAGGAATAACACCCAGGGTGGACTTCTTGTCCTCACATATATGTGCACACCTGTGCTTGTACACTTGCACATGCACATATATACACACTTGCACACACACACATTTTTAAAATATGTCTGTTTCTTTGTGATGCATAAACCTGAAGAGGTCTGAGTCTCTTGCTCCTTGACAGGCAGTTAGTTTGTTAGTTCTTGGCTTCTCCTCTTGTGGAAATTGGATTGACCAGCCTACATTGATAAGATTATTAAGAATAATTTGACACATAGTAACCATAAGAACAAGAGGGATTTAATATGGGAGAAAGGAACCTTGGTCTTTGTAGTCTTCCAGCTTTTCCAGCTTCATATCCTTGGACAAGATTACCTGTGTCATTTGTCAGGCTGAGATGATGGCACCACCTTGGTGCTGATCAGATGATGTAATGAGAGTTAGGTGCTCATTACCCCATCCACAGTAACAGTTACTGTCACTCCAATGAGATACATGGAACTGTTGGTTTTGGAGAAATTGGCAGTTAACTGAGAGAAGAAGAAACATTCTAGCTTGGAGGTAAAATGGTCCTTTTCCCCAGACATCTAGCCAGACCTTTCCTCTTTTAACACCAGAAACAGGCAGTCAGTTCAAGGTTATTGCCACAAAGCGTTGGGCAACTACAATATGTAGATGGTTGAACAACTAACTTAATCCAGCTACTCCAAAAAAAACTGTTAAATATGAACAGTTAACCAAATCCTCAGTCATAATTTCAATTTTTTTTCTATTTGAAACTATGCATTTCCAGAGTGATAACATCTGTCATCAGAAGGTCTACTTGGGTTATGCTCACTATTTTTACTAAAATTTCCTCTCAAAGTCAAATATGTTAGGCTAGGATGAAAGACTCTCTTTGAAGTGTTTTCTAGACCTCAAGTTGGGAAATCAAGGAGGGCTTTGGCATCTGTTCCTATTGTTTCCTTTCTGGGCCAAAATTATATGGATGTCCAGCTAGGTTTAGAGTGGTTGTGGCAACGTGTCAAGACTTGAGGATGCGAAGGTACCAGTCTCTTTTCTACACGGATCTTATAGCCAGGGAGGGAGGGAAAGGGAGGGAAGTTAGCAGAGTGAGTGCTTTACAGGCTTCATCTCTTTGAACTTTCAGGGCAAATGTGGATGGAAAGACCCAGAAGCTAACTTGTCCATATTCACCCAGTTAATAAGCGGTCATGGCAACACTGTTCTAACTGAATCCATTCCCTGGGGTGTTTGGGTCTCAAACTCTCTTTAACTATTGTGAAATGGGTTTGCCTCTAATGCTACAGGGATGGCATTATTTGCACAACCCAAACATATATTTTATGATGGAAAAGGAGTTATAGAGTGAGCAATTCCTAACCCTGTGGTTCCCAAGAATAATATGAAAAGTGTTGCAGTATACCAGTAATGAAATCTGTGGATCCCTACCTCCTGAGACTAATTGGCAATTTCTTTAAAACATAACAGTAAATCTAAAATGGTTAAGGGGTGTCTCTCAACTGAGTAAGTGCAGCGAGAGTTTATTTCATTGTTACGGTATTCTGAGTATCAGGCAGCTCATTATGGGGAGCAATCTGTGAAGTGGCAGATGCTGGGGTATGGGCTACACTTGCCCTTCCAAGGACACCTTATACTCTATGAAATGACAAAAGTATAAGGGGTTTCAGGGAGCTAGTGACATTTATGGGGACAAACAGTAGTGTTAAACCGACTCCAAAACAGAAGAGGGCTTGTTCTTTTCCATGAGGTACTATCTACCATTGCTGATTTCAGGCCATCAATAGGACCTATGTGAATTGTGGAGAAAGGTGCATAACATTAGATTTTGTCTAGAATCAAGTGTCAGCACATCCTTGGATCCTAGTCTAAGTATTCAGGCATGAGGAGCTCTGAGTTGAATGTGACAGTGGAGGAAACATTCCTGAGATATGACAGCTTTTGATTCTCTGGCAGGAACTCAAAAGCAAGCCAATCCAGTGTTGCCAGCTTTCATTATGTTTGCCAATCTCTGCATTTCTCCTCACACAGAACAAAAAAACATTTCCGCATCCTGGGAAAGGTCACCTCAGCCTGAATCTGCTGATTCTGCCCTGGAGGAAAATGGGCTCTGTCTCATTCTCTTCAACTGGGTGAGGTGGGACAAAAGGGCTCTTGCTGGGGAGGATGTTGCCTTATCTGACCAGATTTCTGCTTTGTTTGAACCTGAAAAATCTCAAAATGTTGAAAATCTGTTGTTCTGAGACTGGAGGGCTGGCCATTTGGTCCAGGCTTAGCTGTTCTCTTGTGAACTCAAGGCTGCTTTCTGGCAGGCTGAAGCACTGAGACTGAATCTTCCCAGACTCCTAGCCCTCAAACATGCTCAGGGATTTCTGTGTGATCGTGGAGAGTCAGGTGCATCCTATTAGGGAGGTGTTTGTGCCCAGAGAGTGACTAAAGGATGCTAAGCAAAGATAAATATATTTTTTGCTGGTTACAACAGGAAGTTAACAATTTGCGAAAAATCTGAATGCCCCAAGTAAATGGAAAGAGTTCCTAAAATGCCATGAAAGTCGCTGTCTTCTCCCATATACACAGCCTTGAGGGAGAAAGGCAAAGATGTACATTTTCTTACTTTTTAAGCTTTTAGTCTTATTGACCGTGCTCTCTAAAATAAAGAAAAAAGCACTTATGAGAATTATTTGAATTTCCGATTTTTCTCCCTGCTCCCCCTTTGCCTGTAGTCACCAAGAGTTGAATTAAAATAACACTGCATGGATGGTAGAGGCAGAGAGAAACACTTCCGGGTTAGCCAGAGAGACAGTAGCTAGATATCTTGAAGAGATCTTGAAAGAGAAGAAAGCTAAATATGTTTAGTGGCATCCTTTAAGAAACCAAGCCAAACTGGACAATTGGGAAAAAAACAAAACAAAACAAACAAACAAACAAAAAAACCCCACAAAACTCACACAAACACGACCAACTTCTTGTGTATCTCCATATTTCTGACCACATCACAGAACTCCCGAAAGGAGATCCGGCCATTCCCGTCCTGATCATGGACCAAGATGGTTTTGTCCACCAGCTGCTGCAGCTGCCAGTCCTTGAGGTTGTTACCCAGCATCATCTTCAGCACCTGGAAGAGCTCCCCGTTGGAGATGTAGCCATCTTTGTCCATGTCATAGATACAGAAGGTGAACCTTAGCTTCTGCTCTTCGTCGCCCTTGACGCTGAACTGCGAGGTGCCCATGATGAACTCGTGGAAGTCCATTTCCCCGTTGCCATCCGTGTCGAAGATGTCGATCACTCGACTTACCAGAGGGTTCTGCTACAGCTCAGACAGCGACATAAACTCTGCTGTGCTCAGGGACCCTGATTTGTCCAAGTCCATCTTCCTGAATCTTTTCCACAGCCTTCTAATCTCATCGTGGTCGAAGTTGTGGCCCATCTCAGAATGGTAGCTGGCCTCGTTTCCCATGGCAGGGGGGCAGGAGGGCTCACAAAGCCAGTAGGAGGGAGGAGACCGCAAGGCAGAGAGTGCTGCCGTTGGCCTGTGCAGCTTGTGAGAGAGCATGTGGGGAACCAGAGGTGGGCAGCAGGGAGGGAAGGTGAAACTTGGTGAGGACAGCAAGGAGGGGGGAATAGAGGCTGGAGGGGCTGGAAGAACGAACTGGGGCTACCCAGGAGAGAGACAGCTGCAGCTGAGCAGGCCTCCTTTCTAACGCAGGTCTCTTAAAATTTCTATCTCTCCTGGAAATTATTTTCTCTTTCATCTCCCTTTCCTAAGAAATGTGAGCCCTAAGGGAGCTAGGGACACATTTAGATAATTCACTGTGTTATTCCCAGCAAAAAGTACATAGCTTGACAGATAATATATACATAACAGACATATGTTAAACCGCTGACTGAGGGTAGCATCAGACTGCTGCTTCCTTTGCAGGCCTGGTGTAAGAGTCTGCTAAAATGATGGTCCAAGCATTGATATGAGGTGAATTCCCCATAATTCTCCCTGGGGGCAGCCAGACTGACATGGACCTCTGTCAGGAACCAAGGCTCAGAAGATTCCTAAGAAAAAGAATTTCTTACTCAGATTTACAGACACCAAATACTCTTGAGAATTACAAAAACTTCTTAATTCAGAGCACTTTCAAAAAATAAAGAATAAACAAAAACCACTGTTCCCAAGAACAAGGCCTCTGTTGATCTGTGGTTTGTCTCCATGCCTGTGCCTGGGGCTGGCTATCCCACAGAACATGTTAGAGAGCCTTTGGAGAGTGTCCAGGGAAGGTCTGTGTGTGCCGAGAGTGGCAGCTAACATTTCTCATCTTCCTCCTTCAGGTCCACTAGGTTTGTTCTTTCAGCCAGAATTAATCTTGCTTTCCTTTGGAGTAGTGGCTCCAATTCTCTATACGTTGAAAAAATACATGTAGTTCAAGAACAATCTAGTTCAAAGGAACTTGGGGGGAACTTCAGGCTGTTAAACCAAACGGGAGGGAGGCAAGCATCCCCCTCACTCCCTAAATCCAGTGCATATCATGTCTATGCTTTTTAGTTCAAAGGAAGATTAGCTGGAAGGTCCATGGGAAATTGGTGCGGTGAGCCACTGGGCCATTTTAATTTTCTCTGTAAAAAGATGATAATTGTGGTGGTTTGAATAAGAATGTCCCCACCATAGGAGTTGGCATTTGAATACTTGGTCCCTACTTGGTAGCATTGTTTAGGGAGGTCTAGGAGGTGTGGCCTTTCTTTAACCCTGGGGAAGGGTTTCAGGTTTAAGAGACTTGCACCATCTTTAGTTTGCTCTTCACTTTCTGTTTGGCTCTCAGCTTTTAGTCCAGTTTCTACACCTGCCTCCAGGGTGATGGTGATGGACTCCTATTCCTCTGGAAGCAAAAGCCCCCAAGTAAGCCCTTTCTTCTACCAGTTGCATTTGTCGTGATGTTTATCACAACAATAGAAAAGTAAGGAATAATTTATTGTTTTTTTTTAAAGACTTGTTTTTGTTTTTGATAAGTGCATGTCTGTATGGAGGTGTGTGCATATGAATGAAGGCGTCTGGAGGTGAGAGGAGGCTGTCAGATTCCCTGGAGCTGGAGTTACAGGCAATGGTGAGCCAGTTGATGTGTGTGCTGTGAATCAAACTCAGATCCTCTGCAGGAGCAGTACATGCACTGATGGTTGAGCCGTCTCTGGAGTCCTTCCATTGGCTTTATTATTATTATTATTATTATTATTATTATTATTATTTTAAATACCCTTTACAACTCATGCTGTGCTGTTTTACTGCAGGCATATTGGATTTAAAAAAATAAAACAAAACACCCCTTACCGTTCCAAGCTGTGATGTTTTACTGCAGACATGTTTTGTCATATTCGCTTGCTTTCCAGTTACCCAGAAAAATTAACAGGGCATAGTTTGTATAAAACCTTTTTGAATTTTCAATGTTAAAGGGAATCACTAAGCTGTCAGGGTTCCATGTATCTGTAATCTCAGCACTGGGGAGACTGAGGCAGGAGGCTCAGGCATTCTAACACTGTGACTGTCTCAAAAGGGAGTGGGTGGAGATCACCTTAAATTGTAATGTAAGATGCTGACATCAGTGCTAGTCTCTGAATGCCACTGTGCCCCTCACTCTGCTCTCTGTCCTTTCTAGAGTGCCTCAATTTTTCTAGATTGGGGGTGGGAGATAGGTAAACCCTGAGGGTGCCTGATATTAGCTTTCTTCTCTGAAGAGAGAATTGTTGGGCTGATAGAACTCTGTATAGGTTCATGTGGATTAGGGCTGAGGTTGGCCAACATGATCATTGCCATTATTCTTACCTAATTTTATTTTTATGTTCTATGCTAGTATAGGCAACATCTTAAAGGAAGACTGTCTGTCAGTCCAGGGCATGTTTGTGTGTGTGTACATTTAACAGGCATTTGCTAGAAAAGAGCCACAACAGATGCTAAGTCACATCTGCAGGCTTTAGTGGATAACCTGGTGAATCGTCTTGTGGAGCCTGCAGAACTGCAGTGAAAACAACTTCCGATTTCAGCAGCAGTATCAGGGGCAGCACAAACTTCCATCAGGTGTCCAGAGAACTCCAGGCCACTAAGAAGGCTGGGCCCAGAGCAAATAAACCCACATCAGTGGACAGATCTCTACCAGAGAATTGCAGACAAGGTTTCTTGAGGCCCCAGTCAAGGGACCAGACCCATGGCCACCCTACCTGCCCTACTGTCATTCCTATTCCAAACATCACCAAAGGCAGATATGAAGCCCCAAGGGGGTCTTAGGGAAGGAGTATAGAGCTGGTGGCCAAGGCACACAGGTGAGATTAATAAGTGTATGTGGGTGCAGGGGAGAACTGGGGTGAGTTGTGCTACAGCTGGAGCTGATAGTCTCTCAGAACACATGGCCATGCGGGCCTCCCCCTCCTACCTAAGCTTTCTTCTGTATTCAGCAGGGCTGGGGAGCACAAGGTTGGGTGCTTGACATTGAGGGGTACAGAGTGGAAAGGCCTTCTAATGGAAAGGAAGTAGAAGCCAGGCCAAAGGCTATCCCCTGAGGTAGATCTTCAAATGTAGGCAAGGCAAAGGAAGACATCAGCTTTGCCTAGCACCACCTGCAATCTCTCACTTGGCCAAAGGGAACAGATAGTCACATGATATACAGTATCTACCTGTCAGAACCAGGCAGCTGATGAGAGAGACATGAGGGACCTGGCCAAGTGTGGTGGCCTGGGTGACAGTGACTCCTGAAGGTCCCCAGTTGGTGGAACTGTTTAATTAGGGGGTGCGGCCTTGTTGGAAGAGGTGTCACTGGAGGCAAGCTTGAGGTTTCAAAAGGCTCATGCCGTTCCCATTGTGCTCTCTGTCTCCTGCTTGTGGATCAAGATGTGAGCTCTCAGCTGTTCCTGCAGCCTGCCTTGTCTTTGCTCCACCACCATGGACTCTAACCTGGAAGCGTAAACCCAAACTGATGGATTCTTTTGTAATTTGCATTGGGCATGGCACTTTATTACAGCCATAGGAAAATGTAACTAATACAACAAGATGGAAGGCAGCAAGTTTCAGTCACTAACAGTTGCTGACGATTGTCTCTTATCACTCACTTCTTTGGTGTGGCTCTTTGATCCAGTCAGGCAGCCAGGCCTGACCCTTTCACAACCTCTGCCAAACAAGACAGACCTAAGGAGCCAGGACAGTTTCATTTCATTGAAAATGATTGTATTTCATTAAAAACTGTCTGTGGACTAGAACATGTTGAAAAAAGAAGGAAAAGAAAGAAAGGAATGGAAGGAAGGACAGATGGCTGCTGCACACTGCTCTAAGTACTTGCCATCGTGACCTTTGGTCCTCAGTTCAGCCTCTGAAGACTTCTCATTGCAGGCTTCTGAATCTCAGTGATGGTCACCAGGCCTTCACAGATTTTTTTGATAATTATTTGATGTTTACTGCTGTAAAGGAGCCACCAGCGAGCTGGACTCCACATATGTTACCAGGAGGCAGAAATGGATATGTGCTTGTAATCCCAGAGCCAGGAAGGCAGGACAAGAGTATTTCTGTGGCTTGCTTGACCCCCAGCCTAACCTTCTTGGTTAGCTCCAGGCCAGTAATAGATGGCAGTGTCAGAAAACCAAGGTAGATAATGCTTGAGGAATGACACCCAAGGTTGACTTCTGATCTCAAACAATATACACACATGTACCCCCCTGAACACCCAGACGCATGAACACACCTACTCATGTGATGATTGTGATGGGTAGGTTAGGTAGTAGACAGAGAAATTTTTCATGAGGAGAAAAGTCGTCCCAAGAATTAATGGTCTAATGACTGGACAGACACTATTGAGGTACTACTTTATTTAAATATCTCCAACATACAGAGAGATTCCTTTCAGTCTCTGAATTGTAGAGAGTTCGACACCCTCTTGAAAGTTGGAGTAGTCAGTCAGTGTGAGTTGGAGTCTGCTGTTCTGCATGTCATCAACTTTGGAGTGTGGCATCATAATGGGACCCCAGCCATTGTTTCCGCTGTCGCTAGCCACTCGTTATTTTCAGTCATTTCCTTGGAAAGCACCGTTTGTTACTTGCTCTGTGTATCACTGCAGAGTATGCAGACTGCAGTGAATGAAAAGGGTTGATGGATTTGGAAGAAACCCGAAGCCTGACTGCACACCTGTTTTCACAAAGCATTTCCCCTCAGTTTGATTTTTCCTCAGTGACTTTCAGATTAAGAGCCAGGAGACAGTCACATGCGCAAATAACTGACAACAAAATTGGAAGCGGTGGGATATGTGGTTTGTCTTCCACTCCCTTCTCCTTGTCAGTCAGTAGAGCAGGTTTCTGAGCAAAGTGACACAGGCTAGCTTCCCTAGAAGCTTTGCAGAGAGTCTCAAGCCTCTTCTGGAAGGGTTTCTGTGGTGTTACTCAGAGCCACACTCAACACAACTCTATTGGTGTGAGCCACAGTGCAGTGTGAAGAATGGCAGCTTAAGTTGTAGCCTAGGCCCTGAGCTCACACTGCTTCTAAGTATCAGGTTCTCATCAGAAAGCAGGAAGGAAAGAATGTTATTGCAGGTGCATTGATATATAGACGATACCATCCAAAGTGAAAGTATTTAAAACACATCTAATCAGCTATGGAACACCATGGGCACTTGATATATTTGTCTATCCTGTCTCCTTCCTATTTCTTTATTTTTAATTAATTTTTTTCTTCCCCTCCCTCCTTCCCGCCCTCCCTCCC
>LOJH01004174.1:18647-48546 GCA_001685095.1 Ellobius talpinus | reverse complement strand
ACTGAATCTTTATTAATTTTGATGGTATCTATAGCTTTTCTTCTCCTGTGGAAATAAGAGCGAAACCCTCCCCCAACGTAGCACATCTCCTGGTTTCCATTGTGAGGTCAACACATCCTTAAAATACACCGACTGATTTAATTCAGAAGTCTTTTCTATTATCCAGTGTCTCTCTGCTGCTGTTGTTCTTTAGCATTAAGAAAATTCAAGGTTAATAAAGCATTATGCAATCTATTTCTGCTGAAGACTGGATGCCTCAATATTACAGAAGTACTTTAGGTGACTGTCCAGGCAGCAAGTTGTCTCTGTCAATTCTAGAGTTTTGGAAGTTGCTTACAATGCACTTCCTGTTTACTTAGGTAATATAGCTTTCTGGAGCCTTTGATGGAGTTGAAGAAGAGATAGTTACAGTTTTCCTTAGTTATGATAAAAGATAAAGTGATAACTATAATTCTTGCTCAATAACTGTTCTGTTTTATGTAATTTCACTATGTTTAAAGTTCAACATTCCTTTTTATTGGAATAGAAAAGGAGAAATGGTGTGGGAAGTCTTTCTGTATATGTGTTGCTTTTTATTGGTTAATAAAGAAGCTGCTTTCAGGCAATGGCTTAACAGAATATAGCCAGACTGAAAGAGATATATAGAGAGAGAGTAGGTGGAGTCAAGGAGAAGCCATATGGCTGCCTGCAGGAGACAGACACCTCCACTGGAGACCACTAGAATCTTGCTGGTAAACCACAGCCACGTGTCAATACACAGATTAATAGAAATGGGTTGTTTTCAGATATAAGAGTTAGCCAGGAATCCGCTTAAGCTATTGGCCAAACAGTATTGCAGTTAATACAGAGTTCTGTGTGGTTATTTCAGGTCTGAGTGTCGGGAATGAATGATCAGCCTCTGCCTACACCCACCCATAACTGAGAGATATGGACAGCTGATGATTTCTCAGGGATGGAGAGGAGTTTTCTTTAAGGGTGTGGCTTCTAGTAAGAGGTAGACTATGCTCCAGGGGATGGCACCGCGTCAGGAGTATATGGGCAGCACAGACCAGAGTAGCTAGGTTATTAAAATAAAAATGGAACATGAGTTCCAGGGAGGAACCAGGGGTGAATGCAAGCAAAACACATTGTATGGGCTACTCCAAAAATTGGTTGAAATTTCTTTCTTAATTTCTGACTAACAGGTAAATGTCTCTAAATAAAATTGTATACATCTTGTTTCATGCATATATACATATATACATATATGTTTCATGCACATATACATACATACACAATCCATATATGCATTATGTATAATTATAAATTGAAACCCCCTAGAAATGGAATCCCTGATTTGAAGTCTTCAGCCTTGACTTGGGTAGTGAAACTCCAGATCCTTGAAAAGTTTAGGTCAGTCTGCTTTCTCAAAATGTCTTGGTTCTATACTACAATTGTTCAGCCACACTTACCCTCAATACATGATTAAATAAAATGTGTCCAGACACTGGCTCTAAGGGGACAAAGTCACCACCTTAGAGAACCAGTAGGTTGATCTAAAGCAGTGGTTCTCAAACTTCCTAATATTGCAACTCTTTAATATAGTTCCTTACATTGTGGTGACTCCTAAGCATAAAATTATTTTGTTGATACTTTATAACTGATAAGTGTAAATATCTAATATGCAGGGTATCTGATATGCTTGACCTACAAGATTGAGAACTACTGGTCTAAAGCATATGGGAGGGAAATTCTGTAAGCAAGCCAGCATGGCCAGCAGAAGCCACTGGAGTCTATGAATGACTTTGTTTCCTCACTTGGCAGCGATTGGATCTGATTCAGTTCCCTGAAATAAGCATCAACAGATATGTTCATGTCTAAGCAGTGACCATAAGCAATAATGGGTGTAGTAGGATCACCTTAGAGGGTATTTCTACTACTCTGGTCATTATTGTCGGAGTTTCAGAAATGCTCAGAGTAAGAAAAAATAAAGTAACTCTTAACGATTGTAAAGTCTGAACTCATGCCTCAATCTGCAGCTACAGCAGATCACTGTGAAGTATTTTGGGGCTGAGTTGCTAATTCCTGGAGAGAATCAATCTTACATCTTCATACACCCACAGCATCTTTTTCACTGGCTTCTTTGAAAAGACCAAGGCGACACATTGACAGGTTCGGGTATCTGAGGCCAAATGACATCTATGAGTTGGGTGTTTCTACACTAGGTTTTACAAAGGAAATGGAGACATTGTGAGCATTGTAAGATGCCCCGGGCAGGGAAGTGGGTCTGTGGGTTGTCTGTTCATTACACCCTTATACACTTTCCTTCTGGTTGAATTCCTAAGCATGTGTCTTCAATTAACAGCGTCCACCCACCCCTACATCTCCACCTCTCCCCACATACAAGCTTGCATCTGCAAGGTCAACTAACTCTTGAAACTACTTCTTTGAATAATTCATCCATCACCTCTAGGTACAATTTTTCCAGCCCAAAGGAATTCTAAGAATGTTAGCTTGATTTGTGGATTTTGTTTACCCATGCTTTATCAGATACCTCAAACATATAATAATTTCTTTGGGGGTATTGACATTCAAGTCTCTTAAACTTTGACATTCAAGTCTCTTAAACTTTGCTATGGACTTTTAAATAACCAAGAACCTGTTGTTTGGTGGCACTCCTGAACAGTCAGTTTAAGGCTTTCTTTGAAGGAAAGAGGCATCAAATTTGAACCAGACTTGTCTAGAGAGCTCATTAAAGACATGGATTTGAGAAATCAACACCAACCAAGACTTCAGCTTTTTTACAAGCCCTAGGAAAATGCATACTAACTTCTTGTGAAGTTTAGTTAGCAGACAGCAAAGTGCATTTCTTTAGCCCAGTGTTCACTTTAGGTTCACACCTGGACACATACACGCACGTAGCACTCAGGTCACAACAGAATTCACAAGTGCACTCCACCCCAGCTCCTGCTTCCTTCCAGAGTGTGATGTAGGGGAATGGAGAAAAGACTCAAGAAGGGAAGAGATAAAATAATCACAGGACTCCTACGGGAGTCTTAATTTCCCCTTCTATGAGTGAATGGAACTATATGAAAAAGCTTCACCTCTGAGTGTGATGAGCTATGAAGCAGGGTTTTCGGTGACAGTGGGCTGTGACTGACAGCGTTGTTTGGTTTTTCTATCCATGCAGAATGTCCATTTCACAGCTCGCATTGGAAAAATGATCAGTCTTAGCTGCAGCCAAGAAGAACGAGATCTGCTCGGAATTTCTGTCAGGCCACCTTCTAAAGGGCCTCTTAGAGGCTCAGGACCGTGCTAGACTTGCCTGTTTACAAGTCTGAGCCCAAGCATTCTGGACTCAGAGCATTGGCTATCAACTTCTAAGGGGCCCAGGGAACTAAATGCACTAAAGAGATTGATTCTACAATACAAGCTTGATCTATTAAATTACAGTGACTGGACCAGGCACATGAGGCTTTTGGCTAGAACATATGTGCTGACACTGTCTGGGGGAAGGCATGCCATATTAATTAACTTGCTCAGTGTAAGAAAAATGAGGTTACAGAAAGCCATCACAGTAGGCAGAGTCTGTCTTCCATCTTTTGGAACTAGCACAGCCTCAGACCTTACCAATTCCCTTCAGAGCCCCTCAGCTGTCAGTTCAAACGTCAGTACTCTACAAGTTCCAGGGCCCAAGAAATGGCCCTTCCTGAGCTCTTCCAGCGCAGGAAAACCCCTTGTGGATGGCCCTGTCATGCTTGGAATAAGATTGTTTGGGCTCACTGGGAACACCATTTCACTGACCAAGAGTCACCCATCTCCCCCAGCAGAAGGTAGGTTTGATACCCAAAGGTCCTGGTGCTCATTCGTTTGGTTTCTTTTCTTTTCTTTTCTTCCTAGTAGTTTAAAATCAGGAACCTTAGATGGACAATGAAACTCTGAGTCCGTGCTGACTGACCTTTAGCCCACAGTTCAGTTAAATGCTTAATTCTGAGCTCCCACACTCTGGCCTCTTCACAGCTTGGGATACTTGGATACTCCCATGTGTTAGAGTGCTGTCTTCACTTGTCTCTGGACTCTGTTCTGATTTCTCTCAGGCTTTATTGGCTAATCACCCTTCTATCTTTAACTGCTAACCAATGGAACCATTACTTTAAAACATAAATATTTTCAATCATGAGATTCTTACATACTCTGAGACTTAATCTTGCCTTTTATTAAAATGATTATTAAGAGTATGCACTAGTTCATTCGTGTTGATCATGAGTTCCTAGGAACATAGCTACTGAAAGAGAATGAACATGTAAAGCTTCTAGGCTCTTCTGGGAGAGCCTCATACCCAAACAACCTTCATTAATGCCATTCCTGAAATGGAAAGGTTAAGGATTGTTGGCACATCAGACACACAGTGCCTAGAACAACAACCAGTGTTGGTTACCAAGCCCTAAGCAACATATTCAGATAGATGCAAGATGGCTAATATTCTTGAAAAATCAACATTTGTTATTTGTAATTTTGAGTTTTTACTCATCATGGTTTTTCACACATTAAGACTGTTATTTTGATTTAAATTCATCTTTAAATAGATGAATAATTCTTAATTCATTCTCGAAACACTGAAAACAAAAGCACATTAAAATAATATATTCAAAACAAAATTTAAATGTTCTTTTCTGAATATACTGCCAATTAAGCAAGTTATTTAGAAAGATCAGAATTGTAGACTATATTTTTCTTTTACAGTACTTAAATTTTGAAAGAAACTGCTCATCACAACCACCACTAAATATGGATCTTTTTACATAAAGAAGTTACATGATTTTATTTGAAATGACTTTTAAATTTCAATATACAAAACACACATTAAAAATGTCAACTTCTTGTACTCAGAATACTTTCAATATTTGAAAATATGTATTCGGTTGTTATCACTAACCCAAATAATAAAATAATATAATAATCAGATTCAGAATAGTTAATGATTGTAATTATCATAAACATTATCCATGATGACCTAGGTTGGTGATGCAAGTACTCGACCAATCATGCCTGACAGAGCCACTTGGAGAGACAGAGACCCTATGTGTGCCTTGTCCTTCTCCCTTCCCTCTCCTCCCTCCCCCCTCCCCTCCCCTGCCTTTTCTTTCCTTGCTCTGACCTTCCCTCCACCCTCCCTCCTTCTGTCTTCCCTCCTCCATTGGATGCACAGTGCCTAAGACTGCAGAGCCTCCACTAGAGAACAATTCAGCGACATCCCTTTAATTACCCCCTTCTGTAGACTCCACTCCTATAATCTAACTTTACAATAACAGTGTAAAAGAGCAATTGAGAAACATACATGGCAGAAATAAACTTTCTTGTTCTGAATTCAATATCCAAAAGAATCAAGACTTTCCAAAGCTAAGGCGAAAAACAATATAAATAACAATTCTAAATCAACAAGTCTGGGGGCTATTTACTGTTTAGCCATACCAAGAAGTAGAAGTGTCTCAGAAATACTATTTGTAGGTAAGTTGCCACTAAAAAAGCTTAGCTGACAGGTTTCGGATGTCTAAACGTGGGAGACCCGTACAACCAACTCAATATTTAATCATATAAATATTTTCCTTCACTCTTGACTCTTTTATTTGGAAGCAGAATTTCAGCCAGGATAATTTGATAAACTGCACGTCAGCACTTTGTGAAAAGACTCCTCTGTTGTTACAAAAGCTGGCAGCTTCCAAACAGGCTGAGTTTCAGAAGAATTGGTGTGGACCAGGCAGAAGGAATTCAGACTTCCCGCTGGCAAACCACCTGCACAAACACACGCCTAGCTTCGACTTGGAACCCTCCACTACTCAGGGCGCTCGGGGGCTCTCACTGGTAGAGGTCTATCTCCAAGAATGGAGAGCATGTTATCAGTAGAGCTTGGGTTTCCATCGTTAATACAAACTTCACTGCGTTTCTGACGATGCTTGCTTCCTGTCAGCACTGTCAGTCTACCATTCCAACATATCGTGAGGGTAATTTGCTATGTTAGTGTATTTTTATCTTGAAATTTCTAGACAGGCACGTTTCAGGTGGAATATAAAAAAAGATAGAAAAGACTATGCAGACATTGTCCCCTTCCAAAGTCGTCATGGCCCCACCACTCAGCTCAGTCTGTCCCAGGCTCCTTTGGAACCATTGGGGTTTGTAAGGATGACCGCCACATACAGTGCTTTCTTTAGCCTCAATCTATGACATACATGTTATTATTATGAGAGCTGATTTAGGGTCCCCAGTTCATACTTTAAAGGTCAGTAATATTTTGATTGGTGTTTTTGAAGGATAGAGACTTAAATTGTTTTTAATTACACTTCTTTATTGTAGGACAGTTCTGGATTCATCTTTAAAATTTGCAAGGCTGTACAAAGACTTCCCACCTCATGGCACACACCAAACAACTAGCAAACTAGTGCTGATTCTCTTCCATAACCTACAGTCAAGATCTTCTGATTCATTGGGTGTCAGCTGACGCCCTTGTCATGTGTCAAGGTCACACCACCTTTGATGCTGTCACCATATACCTTTGACTCCTCACAGCTGTAGAAGTTTCTTAGATCTCCTTTGTTTACCATGACTGTCACAATTTTGGGGAGCACTGACCACATATTCTGAGGCGAGTCCTCACTTCCAGATAAACAATGGTGTTGACAGAGGTTTCTATCCCTCCTAGTCCTGCAGCCATTCAGTCTCAAAGAAACACATAAAGGTCTGCATTAATTATAAACTGGTTGGCCTATTAGTTCAGGCTTCTTATAACTCTTATAACTTATATTATCCCATAATCCTTGTCTGTGTTAGCCATGTGGCTTGGTGCCTTTCATCAGTGAGGCTTTCTCATCTTGCATCTTCTGTGTCTGGGTTACAACTGCAAACTGAATCTTTCCTCTTCCCAGAATTCTCCTGTTCTCCTTGCCTCACCTCTCCTTCCTGCCTGGCCACCCCACCTATACTTCCTGCCTGGCTACTGGCCAATCAGCATTTTACTAAACAAGTATAAGAAACAAATCTTTACAGGGTAAAACCATTGTCCCATAGCACATTGGGAATCAATCTATCTCAAGACCCAAGAATACCACTCTTGGGCATATACCCAAAAGATAGATACTCATACCACAAGGACACTTTCTCAACTGTATTCATAGAAGCATTATTTGTAATAGCCAGAAACTGGAAACAACCTAGATGCCCTNCCACCTATACTTCCTGCCTGGCTACTGGCCAATCAGCATTTTACTAAACAAGTATAAGAAACAAATCTTTACAGGGTAAAACCATTGTCCCATAGCACATTGGGAATCAATCTATCTCAAGACCCAAGAATACCACTCTTGGGCATATACCCAAAAGATAGATACTCATACCACAAGGACACTTTCTCAACTGTATTCATAGAAGCATTATTTGTAATAGCCAGAAACTGGAAACAACCTAGATGCCCTTCAACTGAAGAAAATGTGGTATATTTACACAATGGAGTACCACTCAGTGATTAAAAAAAATCTTGAAATTCTCAGGCAAGTAGATAGATCTAGAAAAAAAAATTTAGTGAGGTGACAGACCCAGAAAGACAAACATGGTATGTATTTACTCATAAGTGGATATTAGACATAAAGCAAAGGATAATCAGTCTATAGTCCATGACCCCAGAGAATCCAGGAAACAAGGAGGACCCCTAGGAGAGACATACATGGATATCCCTGGGAAGAGGAAATAGACCAGATTTTCTGAATAAAGTGGGAGTGTTGGGGGGAGGGTAGAATGGGAGTGGAGAGGAGAGAAGGGGAAGAAAACATGAGGGATTGGGAAGGTCGAATTGGGGAATGACAGAGAGGGAGAGATATCTTGATAAAGGGAGCCATTATGGGGTTAGCAAGAAACCTGGCACTAAGGAAATTCCCAGGAATTCACAAGGATGATCCTAGCTAAGATCCTAAGCAATAGTGGAGAGGGTACCTGAACTGTCCTTCCCCTGTAAGCCGATTGATGACTGCCTTAATTGTCATCATAGAACCTTCATCCATACCTGATGGAAGCAGATGCAGAGATCCACAGCTAAGCAGTGGGCAGAGCTCCTGGAGTCCAGTCATAGAAAGGGAGGAGTGATAATATGAGCAAAGGGGTCAAGATCATGATGGGGATACCCAAAGAAACAGCTGACCTGAGCTAGTTAGTGGCAGCTCGCTGACTCTGGACTGACAGCTGGGGGACCTGCATAGGACTGAACTAGGTCCTCTGAATGTGAGGGACAGCTGTGTGGCTTAGGCAATTTGTAGTGCCATTGGCCATAGAACCAGTATTTATCCCTAGTGCATGAACTGGCTTTCTGGAGCCCATTCCCTATGGAGGGATACCTTGCTCAGCCTAGATACAGGGATAAGGGCCTTGGTCCTGCCTCAAGTGATGTGAAAGACTTTGTTGACTCCCCATGGGAGGCCTCACTCTCTCTAAGGAGTGGATGGGGACTGAGGTGAGGGAAAAGTGGGGGGAGCAGGAGGAAGAAAGAGAGAGGGAACTACTAGGATTGTTAATGTAAAATAAAAGAAGATAAATGAAAAAAATAATTTTAATAAAATGTAAGAAATGTGCTTATGATTAGGCTGTGCTTCTGGGTTCTGTGCACTGGTATGTTGATCACTTTTGTCTCTGTCACTAAAAGGTCTCCCTGACTTTCTACACTAGTCTTCAAGTCCCTCTTTCTGAGAAGCTCTGCTTTTTCTGGAGGAAGGAGATCAATATAGAATATCTTCCTCAATTATTCTCTACGTTATTCATGTATGTGTGTGTTGTATGCATGTGAATGTGTATGCAAGCAATGACCATACTGAACATTGGGTGTCTCCCTCTATCAATCTCTGCCTTGTTGCCTTGAAATAGGGTCTCTCGCTGAGCTGGACCCTCTCTGTTTTGGCTAGGCTGGGTGGTCAGTAGATCTCTTGGGATTCACCTAGCACTGTTTACCAGTACTGAAGTTACAGGAACACTCAACTTCTACCTTCATGCTGGGGATTTGAACTCAGTACAGGATTCTTACCCCATTCAGAGTATGAACGACACCTTGCTCGACTCCAGTTTGGATGGCCACAAATGGTGGCTCAGGTTCCTGTGCGGACAAACTTCAGACCAGTCAGGCAAACAGTCAGGAGCAATATTCCTGGGTGTTCTAGAAGTTTCCCAGGTTTTCTTGAGAAGTCGCCATTGTATGTTCTTCATCATATAATCACAGATTTCCAAATAAAAAGAATGAATTACTACAGTGATCAGAGTGTTTACCCTCAGGGTGATAGAATACTCATTCAAAAGCAGGTGTTTTCTCAGAAAGGGGTCCATTTGTGTGAATGAAAAAGCAATATTTATTACAGCCTCCCCTCTCTTTTACAGTTTAAAGTCAAACTGTAGAAGGTATCAACTCCTGGGTGTGGTTATACATACCTGAAACCCCAGCACTATCAGGAATAGAGACAAGGATCAGCTGGCTAGCCTCAGCTAGCATTCAGTGAGAAACTCTGCAATCAGGGAATAACACACCTGATGTCTTCCTCTGGCCTCTGAGTTGTGCACAGGTGCACACATCCCCTGCATACAAATGTGTACATATGCCACACATGTGAACAAGCACATCACACATAACCCACTCACAAATCAGGCCTCCACGCTGAAGAAAACAATGTCTAGGGACTTAAATTTCTGATAGCTTATAAGAAAAAGGAATAATTTTGAGGTGCAATTAGATTCTGGTCCACAAGTGTGGAGCCATTGTGAAAGCTCTCAGCACATGGCCTTCCATGGCCCCTTGTGCAGGGCTCAGGTGGAGATGTAGGATCTAATTGGATCTCAGAGAGATTTATGATTTTAATTTGATGAGTTTGATGAAAACTTCTCCCTCCTGAATAGTATGATGGGCAAGTGGAGCCCTCGTGGCTTCAGTAGTCACCCCACTGCTGTGAAAGATGAAGTCCATGACAGAGGATGAAAACAGCTAGGATTGTGGGAAAATAGCAATGAGACTCATTTAACTGGCATCTTGGGGGCTCCGTCTGCATTTTTGATGTTGATGAACCAATTGGTGCCTTTTATGCCCCTTTTCCAAGATGTTCAAAATCCTCGTTACTTTGTCTTCTACCACCCATAGTCCCAAGCCAGCAGATAATTTGCAATTAACCTTCCAAACAATCTCAAAACGAAGATTTTCACCAGTGTATTCTCCCTTCCTCATCTAGATCAGGACTGTCGGCCATCGCACATAATGCAAGAGCCTCCCACAAAACCCTCTTGATCAACCTTAGCTCCTTCACAGTCAGCCCCAAAGATGACAAAAGACTTTCCTAACTAGAACCCAGAATTCTTCAAGTCTTCATACTCCATAGGGGGTGACAATCAAGAGCACAGGTCATGTTTAGAGGGTCCCCCAAAGCATACGCCTGCTGTTCTTGTGACAGAATTCCTCATTGACGCCCACTGCTTTCCTTGACACTTCCTTTTCATTTTCCTCCTTGCTCCTCGCACATGCGCCCCCTCAGGAATCATTCCATTGCTGCAATCTCAACACCACCCATCATCTTCTCTTGGTCCTTTCCTCTCATTCATCCTTCCCAAAGGGATGATTCTAGTTTGCTACAGAAGAACTCACCTGTTCACACATGTATCAGTCAAGATCCTTTACCATCCCACACTTCTGTTCACAGCCTTTGTACTACTTGGGGGATTATTTCTGATTTTGCACCCAAACTCTAAGTAGGGTGTATTTTCAACAGAACCAGAGCAGGTTATTTTCTGTATCAAACTCTACGACTGTGTCTAAAACCCGGGGCGCAACTAGGAATTGCAAGAGGAAGCTCAATGGTGCTGTTAAACTGAACAGGACTATTCTTCCAGCAAGTTAGACTCATTCTTGCTTCTGTAGGTTTTATTTTGCAACTAAGAGCATTTGAATTAGATAAATGCTAATCTAATTAGTCTTCACTAAAATTAAGTAAAGAGTGCATAACGTGTTCCAGATGGAAAGTACACTTGTGAATTATGCACTGTGCCTCAAGGTGCACCCCTGCTTAATGGTTTCCATTAAAAGGGGTAGATATTATACAACGGAGAAAAATTGACACAGCAGACCATGGAAACCATTTTTTTTACCAGGAAAAGGAAACAAGCCAGGGGTGAAATACATCTCCGTTTAGAAATGTGATGATTTTTCTAAATAGAGAAATTGTGTCACTCTGCTCTGAGTAGTAGAGCTTTCTATGGTGTACTAAGAACCCCTGGGGGAATGCAAGAGTGATGGTGTTCCCACAGATGATGGACCCTGGGGGATCACTGGGCCTCGAGACTCCTCTTAAACTACTCACTAGCTAGATTATTTACACACATTACATGATTTTATTTTCAAAATCCCTTTCTTGATGCATATTAGAGATGCTATTTTGTTGAAGAACAAAACAAGGCTCAGAAACAAAGAAGAATATAATTGGTAGCCCTAAATTGGTAGGTATCAGCATCCACAATCATAAAAGATTATCATTTTCAAATAACACTTAAAATGCTGGTAAGTGCACAGAAGCTAAGTATTGCCTGAATAACGCTTGCTTTGGAAAACTTGGTCTAAAATGTATTAAAGTGCCTATCCCAGTTACAAATCTATTGGGCGAAACAGCTTATCCGGTTTGCGTTGTACTTTCTTCACAAAGACCACATCAAGACTGGGGTGGATTTTTGCATGCTTGACTCTGGAAACTGCTGTAGACCCCACTTGACCATAAAAAATGACCTTTGTGGTATAGATTTTCAGTGCCTGAAAATATAAAATAGCTTGAAATGATCCTTTGGGGGAATAAAACAAAGAACACAAACCTCCTTCCTATCTTTGTCAGGGTGGGAGAGATCATAAGAAAAATTTAAAGAACTGCAAAGAAAACACGCAAGCCCAGGCCACATGGAATCCCAGCTTGGAGAAGGGAGGTGGCCACACCAACCCATCCCTGACCATGAGGCCATTGGCAGTGGTTGACTGTCAGCAATAGGAAGAGTCAGTTTTCTCGAAGAGTGCACAACCCAGTCTGCTGATCACTGTCCAGTGAAAGATCACACTCCAGCAATGTTCCAGTTAGCACGACTTAGTCTGGAAAGGTGTTTGAAAAAGGAGACAAAGTTGGGTGGATAGGGAAGTGGAAGGTGAGTCTGGGAAGTGTGCAGTTGTGAATGCGGTCACAACATTTTGTAGGAAACTGGAAACTCTCAGAGAACTAACTTTTGAAAAAACATAAAATAAAAATTTGAAGATAGTTTGTAATTAATAGATGCTCCAAGTTGGTGTCTTTAAAATAAAAGATAAGGATGATACTAAAACTTTAATATAAAGTAAACTCTAACTGTGTGGAGATAGCAAGTCTTTAAAGCATTGTGTGTCACTCTCTTCAGTGGAAAAGAGAAAAATGCTTTAAGTCAATGACCTGGAGACAGAAATTAAACAAGACAGGCATGGAGATTTAAAATAAAATGTTCCCCCCATATTCAGTGAATTATTAGTAGATGTGTCCTTATTGGAGTAGGTTTGGCTGTGTTGAAGGAACTATGTCACTGGGAGTGGGCTTTGGGGTTTTAGATGTTCAAGCCAGGTCCAGTGTGGATCACTGTCTTTTCCTGCACCTATGAATCGAGATGTAGAACTCTCAGATACCTCTCCAGCACCACCTCTGCCTATCTGCACCATGCTTCTTGTCCTAATGATAGTGGAATAAATGTCTCAAACTGTAAGTCAGCCCCAGCTGAATGGTTGCCACGGTCATGGTGTCTCTTCACAGCAATAGATACCCAATGAAGACAGCAGGTATCACTGTCAGAACCCAGTACTTCAAAATGTGAGCTTCGCATTTCTGCAAGCCATTTCAATGTCAGGGCCAAGCAGAGTCACTTAGAGTTTCCAGAGCACAATGAAGACTGCTGGGGATGCCTCTTGCTTTGTAGAATGCTTGCCTGCCCTGCATGAATCCCTGAATTAAACCCAGTACCACATGTACAGGAGTGATGGTACATACATAGCCCTGATTTCAGCACTCCAGAGGTAAAGGCAGGAGGATCAGGAATTTAACATTATCCTTAAACATGCAGTGATTTTGCAACCAATCTAGACAACACAAGAGTACATAAGACCCTATCTTGGAAGAAGAGAATTCTGTGACATCGGAAGAGCTGGAAACAAAGTATCTCACCCCTATGGCAGAATTAACAGAAAATCATTCCAGGCCTCCAGCAAAAATGTACCAGTGCCTGCAGTTTTGGTCATAGAGCCTCAGTTGTTAGCACAGAGGTAAAGATTCTAGGGATGGATTCAGTCAGGCTTGCAAACGTATGCTTGGGACCTGCTCTCAATCTGGCCAGAAATCAGTAGAGGGTAGAGTCAGGCAGAGGGACAGAGCCACTCCTTCAGCAGTGTGGCGCTATGCAGATGAGATGCCCACTGTCACCACGTTAGCAGTCAGCACCCAGGCCTGCTCACAGACTTCAGAATTCCCCAACCTCAGCTAGACCCTTGCACAGTCAGCTCTAGCCCCAACACTAGGCAGTCGAAGGGCTGCAGGATTTGGAAGTCACTCCTATCCGAAACAGTGCCTCCAAGGCCACGTTGGGGAAAGAAAACAAACCTTTGGGAATCCTGGAGCAAGCTTTGCTGCCTCCCACTGCGCCACACTTCCCTCCAGCAGTGCAGCCATAGGTGGCACAGGGAGGGATTCTAGTCCTCTCTCTGCAGGCCCTGGAACAACCTCCTGCTGGAGACAAAACAGGAAAACTGATAAATACACAACTGGAAGCGTTATGAGCATTTGCTCCCGTTCTGCGAGTCCAGCTTTCTGAAGTCTATGCAGAAGGTCCATCCGCTCTCCAGAGCTTTACAGAGAAAGTTTCCACGGTTGGTTTAGCTGCGGCCTGTCAGTTCCATCTGTATTTTTCCATGCGATATTCATATCCACAACTTTCTGGTGGATATGGAACTCACTTGTGTGTTTTCTCTTACTTGAGGAAAATGCTCTAATTGTATCTCTGACCTGAAATCACTGTCTTTAGTATCAATAAGAGTGTGTTTGTGGATGATTGACCCTTTTTTCCTACAAAGCTGAGGT
This sequence comes from Ellobius talpinus, assembly GCA_001685095.1. Taxonomy (NCBI): domain Eukaryota; kingdom Metazoa; phylum Chordata; class Mammalia; order Rodentia; family Cricetidae; genus Ellobius; species Ellobius talpinus. The sequence continues at coordinate 34,432 of LOJH01004174.1, read as the reverse complement.
CACCCCCAGTGTCTCTAGACAAATCCATTTGTTCTTTGGCGAAGGTCTTTTAAATAACATCGAAGTGCCTAGGTGATGCAAAACAATATGCATGTTTGTAAATTCTGTGAAAGACATATTTGTGGAAAGGAACACTCTCCTCAAATGATTTCACTTTTTAATCAGTTAATTAGTTAACTGAATGTGTATGCCAGTGTGTCTATGCTTGGGAATGTGCATGTTAGTGCAGGTGCCCATAGTTGCCAAGAGAGGGCATTGATTGGATCCCATGAGGCTGGGGTTGCAGGTAGCTGTGAGCTACTCAGCATGCTGCTGGGTAGCAAACACAGGCCCTTTGCAAGAGCAGTATGGGCTCTTAAGACATAACCTATCTCTACAGTCCCGGTACTTAAAAATGTGTCCATTCAGATCGGAACTCCAGGCCCTCAGCGCAGGTCTGATGCTGCCCCAGAAATGTGAGGGCTTGAAGCTAGCTGCCTGAGATCATGTGGAAAGGGTTACTGGGCGACTCTGCCCCTCGTCCCTGGTCTTTTCTATCTGTGTTTCTACTTCAGCACTTGGCAGCCCTTCTAAAAGACAAGTGAGGAGTCTTGTCAAACAAATTTTTATTAAGCTGTATTGACCACGTTTAGGACATTCTCACAAAGCTTTTGTTGCTGGTTTTCCTTCTTTTGTAACATTTAAAAAAAATCTTCAGGAACATATTTGAACTACAGTCAAACTGATTCTACATAGGTAAAGCCTGAATAAAGCTCTACTGATTGAATAAAGTTCTCTGTGTACGTGTGCATGTGTGGTGCATATGTGCATGTGTGCTTTTGTGTGTGTGTGCATGCATGCATGTGTGTGTGCGTGTTTGCTCATGTGTGTCCATGTTACAGGGAGCACAGGGCCACTTGTTTGTCCCAGCCGCCCAGCTAGCTTACACCCGAAATAACCACACAGAAATTGTATTAATTAAATCACTGCCTGGCCCATTAGCTCTAGCCTCTTATTGGCTAACTCTTGCATCTTGATTTAACCCATTTCTAATAATCTGTGTTCACCACAAGGTCATGGCTTACTGGGAAAGATTCAGCATGTCTGACCTGGCTTCTCCATGGCTCTCTCACTCTGCTTTCTTTCTTCCAGAATTCAGTTCTGTCTTCTCCACCTACCTAGGTGCTGCCCTATCAAAAGGCCAAGGCAGTTTCTTTATTCAAACAATGAAAGCAANACTGCCTGGCCCATTAGCTCTAGCCTCTTATTGGCTAACTCTTGCATCTTGATTTAACCCATTTCTAATAATCTGTGTTCACCACAAGGTCATGGCTTACTGGGAAAGATTCAGCATGTCTGACCTGGCTTCTCCATGGCTCTCTCACTCTGCTTTCTTTCTTCCAGAATTCAGTTCTGTCTTCTCCACCTACCTAGGTGCTGCCCTATCAAAAGGCCAAGGCAGTTTCTTTATTCAAACAATGAAAGCAACACATAGACAGAAGGACCTCCTACACCATGTGCATGTGTGTGTGCCTGTGTGTGTGTTCATGTGTGTGTATGTGCACATGTGTGCATGTATGACCTGATGTCTGTGTACCCACACACATGAGGCCAGAAGTTATTATTTGGTGTGTTTCTCCACCATTCTCCTCCTTGATTCTAGAGACAGGGTCCCTCGCTGACCTTGCTGCTCAATGCCCTGAACTCACTGACTCAGAAAAGCTGTCCTTCTGTCTTCACCTTCCCAGCTCATGGATGACAAGCACACACCACCACCCCCAGATATTTTATCTAGGTTCTGGGGATTTGAACTCAAATTCACATGCTAGTGCAAAGCTCTTTTCCCCGCGAACCATCTCTCTAGTCCCTGCTCCCAACTGATTTCTTACATGTTTATTGCTTGAGATGCGATAGAAAACAGCTTGTCCTCTCTATCTTAAATATCTAATATAGAATATGAAAATCATGCAATTAAAGTACATTCTTTGTGCTTTCCAGAAACTTTTATCAATATCACCATGCCAGTATGACAAGATGTACCTGTGTGATGTGCACATAAAAGTGTGGAGAAGAAATAAGAATGGCAAGGCCATCACATCACCAATGACTGTGGAGCATGGCAAAAGAGTTGCTGTGTTTCCTTCACTTTCAGTTTCTAGACAGATTTACCTGAAGGTTACCGAAAAGGGCTCAGGCTTTGTGCAGGTGGTGCTGTATGTTTGGGATCTAGAGAGTTATTTTAGAATAATTTTTACCAATGCACCTGTGATGTTTTTCTAAAATTGATACCCTTCCTTACTTACACATTTTTAATAAACATTAGCTGGTTTGGGTTACAAAAACTTTGCAAAATGGTTTCAGTTGCCTGCTTATAGCAATGGTTACCTTTTCTTACTGAAATGTTTTGAATTTCATGCATTCGAACCATAATAGTTATTTGTTTTTGAACATTCATTTGCAAAAATATTTCTTTATTGTTGTAGCTTTTAAATTATCATTGCAGAATAGGACTCAGAGTGGGATTTATTTAAAATTCCTGTCAAAATTAAGTACATTATTGTGGCAACATTTTTGAAAGAGTGCTATATTTGGCTGCAAAATTCAGAATTGTCTCTTACTCTCTTTTGCCTAAGAAAAAAATGCATTTCATGTGTCAAACCCCTAGAAATTTGGTGGCATGAATTTGAGACAGGCTTGCTGACTGTTCTTGCCCCCCCCAACCCCCCACATCTTTACTTTTGTCCAGAGCATAGCACTGTGACTGCACCAAGATTTACTGTATAATCCATTTGCTTTGCAAGCAGGAAGACCTGAATTCAATCCCCAAAACATAAGCAAAAAATACCAAATATGGTGACAGGCTCATAATTCTAGTGATGATGGGGTAGAACCAGGAGGATCCCAGTAGCACAGTGGCTAGCCTATCTGGAAAGTTTTGGCCCAGTAGAAATCCCCTTTTCAAAGGAAATCAATGGTCTTTCTAAGGATAACACGGGAGGTTACCCTCCAGCCTGCACACACACACACACACACACACACACACACACACACGCACATACGCACCAGCACATGCATGACCTTACACACATGTATTAAAATGAAATTGGTATATTCGAAACAGATGCATACGGTGAAAAGTCGCATGATTATACCTCATAAAAGCTCGCTGACTGAAGAGCTGGGGCATTATCTAATAGAGAGGGCCTCTTTCCATTGCAAATCCCACAGCCCTCAGGGCCTTTTGGCATTCAGTGACTTTCACTGTGACATCTGCTCCAAGGGTGTTAGTTCCCGCTCTCCCTTGTGTCAAAAGCTATGTCACTTCCGCATTGGAGCTCAACCACTCTCAAAGCTGTGACAACATGAATGTGGCTCATGATGGGATGCATGCCTTGTTCCCTCTTTGGCAGAAACTCTCCTTGAGAGAGAAAACTGTAATGTTGATGAATTCTGCTTAAACTATGGAGAAGCTACCTGGAGTGCCTGACCTCCAGGTCCCTCTTTCCATAATGGCCTCCCCTCCCCCCCGACACACACTTCCATCTGTGGCCATGCTCCATAAATACAGAGTTTCACTGCCAATTAGGACTGATCCAGCAGCCTGCAGTAAGGTGGTACCTGACAGCCACTCTTCTGCTGAAGCCTGGCATAGAGAGCTCGGATCACAATTCCATCAGGTCTCGGGTGCACAGGCAGGGAGTGGTCAAAGGAGAAACTGTGTGGAACCAGAGATGCAACAGAGCCTGTCTGAGAGTAGCTGCAGAGATCCGGACAAGGAAGCAGCAGGATCGCTGAGTGCACAGAGATTCGGATCACATCCCCTAACTTGAGTTTCTCCTTCGTTTCCTCTGCACACAGTCGGGCTTCTTTGTGCTTTGTTCCTTTGTCCATGTGCAAATATTTCTTTTTCTTGAGTTTTTAGTTACAGGTACATAGACTCTGTTGATGACTCTTGTCCCACAGCCCTACAACCCTGTGTGACTTTCCCCCATACACAAATACCTCTCTCTGCCACATCTATTCCTTCTCACCCACTGAACTCATTGTAACTAAGCATTGGATCCTAGTGGGATCAACAGAGGATTCACAGTGAATGGCAACCAGTAACCCTTCCCAGTATCTGTTGACAGCCAATAGTTGGTCAGTAAAGACTGGACTCTCTGTGCTCCTCCCCTTCCATAACTGATGACAGTGTATACTAACTTGTCGAATCAAAGCTATGGAATATGCATATGAGTTGCTTTATTTATAGCAAACGCTTGCCCTTTCCAATTTTTTTTTCTTTCTGGTTTTGAATGTGGCTGCCACATTTAACCATCCCTCAGCATTTCTCCACCTTCAATGCATGCACAAATCACCTGAAAAGTTGACCGAGATGCAGATCTCTCTTGGGAGGCCTCAGGGCCACGATGGAAGCAAACTTCCTGTTTCCTTCTAGTTCATAAGTATACTGTTGCCAATGTCTGAAAACCTCAGGTTAAGGAGCAAGAACCTAAATCAATGTTCGAGTCCATTCTGTAGCTTTCGAGGGCACCACCACTGTAATCCACACCTCAAGGGACCTTCAATTGTTTCTGTCATGCCCCAGCCTGTCAGTCCTCAAATTGCTATCTGATTCTCAAGGCCTCTTACTCTGTCCTCCCCTTACACCACGCTTCCCAATGTCTTTCTTTTGTTTATCTTTCTTCTAGTGCCACAGTTTTCCTCGGTTCTCTCCAAACAGCTTCCCAACCCTCCTCCACTCACACCACCCCTTAACTGCATTGCAAACATAGAAATATCATCATCAGAGATGAAGGCCACGCATTTGGTGCAAATCTTATGTGCATCCCCAGAACCACGTGGTAAAAGCTTTATTCCCAAATCCAGGAGCTGTTGGGGGGCGTGGGGAACATGAAGAGGTGGGGGCCAGTGGGAGGAGGTCATCTGTCCAGCAGGTGTGTGCCTGTAGAGGGGGCAAAGGACCAAGTCTTTCCTCTCTCTCCTTTTGACACTTTGGCCAGGTGGTGAGGATATTTGTTTTCTCCAGCATGTTTCCCTCCTCCTTGGCACAGGCTCACGAGCATCATCCAAAGAACCATGATGAAATAAACCTCTAAAGCTAAGAGCCAAATAAACCTCTGCTCTTTGTAAGTTAATTATACAGGAATTTGTTATAATCATGGAAAATTGACTTAACAAAGCTAGTTTTCATATGAAGAATATATTTTGGCTAGTGACTGATATAGTTGAGGGTGAAGCTATTTGTTCTATCTCTGTCAATTTAATAAATCTGAAAATTTTTTGACTGTTAGGCTAGCTCTTATTCTAGGACAAGAACATATTAGAACTACAAGACCTAAGAACGTACTGACACGGAGAACATATTAGACCCATAGTACCTTATTATGAAGGGAAAATAGGGCAAGCATTCGTGGAGAGAGTATGTCGATCAAATTTGGTGGGGAAGTTAAGACATAGCCAGAAATTGTGGGCATGGTCACACCTTTCTGTTGTCCCAGGAACTGGGAAATGGATGTTAAAGGAGCAGGAGTTTAAGGGGAGCCAAATGTAAGCCAGGAAAGGAAGAAAATAAAGAAGAGAAAGCAAAAGCAAAGAAAGAAGAAAGACAAGGTGTGAAAGGGGTTGAAAAGCAGACTCTTAAAGCAGTGCACTTCAGAGTTCCACCCAAAGCAAACCAAACAGGACTTTAGAAACCACCTGATGAGATAAATGAAGTCATCTTGTGCATCACCTTTCAGATTACATTTTTGCTTGTGCCAAAAATTTTGAAGAACTCTTTACCAAAAAATAGTGGAAGAAGTCAGACTCATTCCAGCACACCCAGATCCCCACTAAGAACAGTGTGCTGGTACACACAGCACCCTGAGAGCAGAGGCCTCAAGTTCAAGGCCAGCCTGAGCCAAATGGGATCCTGCTCACTCTCCGCTCCTTAGCAAGCCTTGAATCCGCTGCATCTGGAAGAGTTCTACAAATCTGAAAGATGCAGAAGAGAAGGAGAGTGCTCACACACCAAGGCTATGCTACACTGGCCTGGAGCTTGGGAAAATCAAGCAATTCCCTCCAAACCAGTGAAAGACTTAATATGCCCAAGGCAGAAAGAAGCCTGGCCAGTCTCTTCCCATTTTTTTGTTGTCCAGGCATATTCTTGGCCCCCATCCTAGATCCAAGAGTGCCAACGTGTAGGAAACCACTGAAGGACATCAGGTGGATATATCGGTGAAGAAGGAATCATTCTTTGTGAAGTTTGATGTTGACCATTGCCCAGACTTGTGCCATAATCTCTGGTGTTGGGTCACTCCTGAGCTTTCTGTTTTCCTATGAACTTGCTCAGACAGAACAGGAAAGCAATGTGATTCTTTTATGTCTAAAACTTTGCGATGGTTTTCAGAACATTCTAGAACACATTCCTTTTTCCACACTGTGGTCAGAAGCCTTCAAGAGTCTATCATCACAGTGGGTGTCCTGCTGCTCCGACCCTCTTCTTTGCATTCTAATCCATGTCTTCAGGAGAGCTCTAATGGTGTCCTGTGTTAGACACTATCTGGGCTCTTGTAATTCCTCCATTTTTTTCTATTTCATTTATCTGCTTTCTTCTTAATACTTAAGCCATCAAAATAGCTTCTCATCAGAAAGAAATTCAGTTGTAAGCTGGACACTGACATACTATCTACAATTTGCCCATCTTAGTAACTTTCAGTTATTTCTATTTTCTTCAGACAAAGCACTTGTAAATTTTGGAAACATACACTTTTGAGTCTTGAATCTACTGTATTATTCCCTTCCTTCACCTCAGAGTTTAAAGACATTGATCATGGGCTCTCCTTATGTATCTTACCATCAAACACCAAATATCACAGCCCTGCCTACAAATATCAGGCATTTAAGAAATGTGCATAAAGAATGAGCTATCACAATGTGCATTGTGGAGTACTGTTTATTGATCTTTCTGGGAGGAAACAAGTGACATTTGAGTGTTTCTGACAGAGGGACGATTGATGCAGCAATTGTGATTAAAGCAACTTTGTCATTAATTCTGGTGTTACCATCTATTCTAGATGTCAACTTGACACACCCAGGAAGAGAGAACTCCAAAAGAGGAGTTCCCTTCACAAGATTGGTCTCTGGGTATTTTCTTGATTTAATGATTACTAAAAGAAGGCCAAACCCACTGTGGGGTGGTGTCAACTGAGGGTAGGTAGTCCTGTGCTATCTAAGAAGGCAAGCTGAACAAAAGTTGAACATTCTTGTAAGCAACATTCCTCCATGGTCTCTGTTTCAGTTCCTCCTTTAGAGTTCATGCCCGAGGTCCTGATCTTGCTTCCCTCAAGGATGAGCTGCACTCTGTAAGCAAACCAAACCCTTTCCTCCCCTAGTTAGTTATGATGTATGATTTATTACAGCAGCAGAGAACATATTAAGACTGTCTGGGGATCTCAGGTAATAAAATAAACTACCCAAACTTTAGTTACCTCATTAATGAAAAAGAAATACCAAGCCTGTGTTGCAGAGGTAGATATAATGATTACAAGAAAAATCATTGGGAATACTAGTTATTTGATTGACATTACTATGAAAGCCCATAGTGTCTTAGCCTAAAATAGAGAACAATGGATCCAAGGAGGCACCAATAAGAAGGCAGCAGAACAAGGCATCTCAGAATGAACTGACGGAGCAGTTCCTGGGTAGAACCCACATAACAGGCGCTGTGACCAAAACAACCAGCTCTTCCCAGAAAAACAGGTCTTCATCCCTGCAACTATGCTGCCCTTGTCACAAGCTACTGACCTTGGTTAGGAGCGGGACCTTCCTGTGACAATCTCTCACCTTTCAGCTTCTGATGCCAGGAAACTGATGAACTTGCAGCCAATAGTTTTCCTCCTGTAACTTGTGCTAAAATCTCAGATGCAATGAAAGATTTTAGCTACAGGCTGATGTGAGGTAACAGAATATTTAACTTTAGAAATGCTAACAGGGAAGTGACATTGTTCCTATTTATTACATCCTGTGATCAGTGTGAAGTGCCTGAATTAATCCCTAACCAATCCTCAGGTGGTTAGTATTATTATAATTTTCCCTTTAAGAGGCTCAAAAGCAGTGACTTACAAAGTGTGCATAAATTATTCTTACTTACTTTAACCAGAGTCAATATCTGGATTTGATGCAGGAGTGATGTGCCCACCTATAGCCACAGCTCAAGGAATGTAAGAGAAAAGGATAGAAGCAAGCTCAAGGACAGGATGCTCTACATAAAGAGACTGTGTCTCAAACAAACAGACAAAAAGATGACCTAGGTTTGAACTGAAGGTGTTCACCAGTTTTACATCTTGATGTTATTAATTTTACCCTAAATTTACTTACTTTTAAGTTCATTAAGGATTTTTACTGTTGTTATTATTGTTTTGTTTAAATATTTAGTTTTGATTATGTGTATGTATGTCTGTGTAGGTGAAAGCGGGTGCATGTGCAAACAGAGGCCAGAAGAGGGTGCCAGACCCTCTAGAACTGGAGTTACCAATAGTTGTTAACCACCATGGTGGTGCTGGGGACAAATGAAGGGGTATAGAAAATGTTATGCATATAGAAAGCTATACAGCTATAAAGAAAATGAAATCACAGAATTTGCTGGAAAGTGGATGGATGGAAAGAGATTTTTAGAATAAGGTTACAATGTTCCACATGAACCATAAAATTCTAGCAATCACTGGCAGACCAGGACCTTGCAGGTTTATGTCACACTGGCCTTTTCTCAGCTCTCCATTGCTCCTCTTCCTGCCTTGCCAAACTGTAAGACATCCCAGGACTCCCAGCCCTCAGCCTAATAGACTTCCCCTTTAGACCATACTTAGTTGATGCTTCTTCCAGGATGTCCTCCAAGATCACCCATTCCTTCACAGCACAAACTTTCCCTGCCCAGCAGTCCTGGGCTGAGCACAGGGTATTGGGGTTCTTCTTCATTTCACCCCTATTGTCCGAACACAGTCTGGCTTACATTAGGTTCTCATGAAGATGTGGTTGTGAGCACAAAGGAGCGGTGGAGCTGGGTGTGGTGGGCCCTGCTTGCCGTTTCCCCTGCAACTTGGCCTCTTTTTACTTTGCTAATTGGTGACATTTCATGGCCATGTTTTCCAAATGAGTTTTGAAAAATGTCAACAGTCTTGAGTTAGTGCTCTATGAGAATATCATGTAACAAGGGCAGTCTTTGGCGGTGGGCCAAGTAGAAACAGAAATTTTCATGTGTTCTACTTTCTGGCAGTCTATGTCTCATTTTAATTTTAAGTAGTTAACTGAGACATGAGCTTAAAAAATTCTAGATATTCACGCATGCACATACATGCATACTACAAGTGATTGCTAGCATGGCCACTTGAATATAATGTACCTCAAAATCAAGTACATCCTCTGCCCTTCCTTATCCTCTCATGTTTACCTTAAATAGGTTAATATGAGTGGATTTGGGCAGTCTGCGCAGTAACTGGTAAAGGACACGAGGGAAATAACAATATCCCAAATTTAGATCAGATCTGTAAGATAGGCTCTTCCATCTTCAAATACCTCTGATATATGACAGTCATCGAGAAGAAAAAAATGAAGAGAAAATTAAGGAATGGGTCCAAACTGCCGCACCAAAGATGGAGGGCCACACCAGCAATGTTGCAGAAGGACCATGTCAGTGATGATGGAAAAGGACCACATCAGTCATGGAGAATGACCATACCAGTATTAGAGAAGGACCAAGGTGATGGAGAAAAGCCACACCAGTGATGATGCAGAAGGACCACACTTGTCATGAAGAAAATCAAACTAGAGTTGATGATGAAGCCCTAGCTCATGCTCTTTCTACCAGAGAACAATGACCTTCCCCCAAACAACTTGCTGTGTCTACTAATAGCTTCCCTTCATGTGGAACAGAGGACTCAAATGCTCATTTTAGGAACTGTCAAGAACTAGAGTAAATGCTACGGACAACCCAAACTGCTTGTGCATGAAGATCATCTGATCCACTTCCTTCAAAATACTTACTTTGCTTTTCCATCAGTATTGAAATAATGTGCCTTATTATTTACTGTATTGTTTTAATTTTTCATTTCATTTACCTTGTTGTCATGCTGGGAACAAAACCCTCCCCACATGCTAGTAAAGCAATCTGGCAAAAAATGCTTATATACCGCTAGTGTGTCTGCTCACACTTCTGCAAGCAGCATGCCTGAAACCTAATCAAACTTGCAGTTCACACGTGCACACACTCACAAGCATGCAGTGCACGCACACACACTGAATTTTTTCACTCCCCTCAAGAAACTCCCAATCATTTTCAGGAAGTCATGCTTTCCATGACCAAGGCAATCAGGACACCCATCTCTGCCTAATCTACAGGCAAGCACCTTATGCTGCAGTGGCCCTGAGAACTGTTTGGGTTCCTTTAATGACTCACTGAACAATTTACATTTTCTGACTGAAGACTTCTTTCCCTTAGATAATGAATGTACCAGGCAGTTTTACGTAGGCATTCTGAATTCACAGATTTATATTTTGAGTACTTTGTTTCATTCTGATGATCGCTGCTTAAATATAGAATGATTATAAGGGACAAGCAGGTTATACACAGTCTTAGCAATCTTATCTCCCTGGACTCATGGCTAACTTGCAGCAGGGATGCTAAAGCTGGATGTGCACCCCAAGAATGAGCTGCTGTTACTCCAGCATGCTGTGTGAGATGTCCTGCTATTCTGGATCAAGAAAAAGTGCATGGTTCACAATTTAATGACTACATTAGTCATCAGAGGGAGAGAAAGTTGGGCATAAATAATACGTTTGTTCTTTGTAAGGTGGCATTCTCCTTCCGATAAATCTCTGACCTCCTGTGGATGCTTCCAACAAAAATTACCATCCTCTAAATTTCTGTAGCTGTTAACAGGCAGATATGCAGGATAGTTTAAATTACATTTAAGCACAATCATCAGCTTTGAAAATGAGCATTTTGAAAAAAATAATTATTGCTAATATAATATTACTTCATTTTAATGATGCAAACAAAATCTTTCCCTTATAGTTGAATGCTCTCAGAAAGATCCATTCTGGGAGTATAGCTCAGCTGAAGACCACTTAACCAAGACACAGACAGCTCAGCTCTGGGGTTCATTTCCAGCAACCCCTACTCAAAAAGACTAATTTTAGATGAATTTATTAGCGGTCATGGGACTCAAGTAAGTTGACACAAAATGATAGAAAAAATTGTGGCTGAAGAGATGGCTCTTAAAGGACTCCAGTTCAGCTATTAGGGACAATATGCAGCCATGTACAAGTGCCTGTAACTTGGGGAGATATGAGCCCCATGCCGTTCAGCTCTTCCTGTGAATAGTCTTCAAGACCCAGAATCCCATCCTCTCTCAGACATCCTCCAGTCTTTGCTCGAATGCCCCGCAGCTCCCAGCATCTTCGGCAGAGCTTGCTGCCTTCCCTACCCTGACACAGGTACCGCTCTCTAAAGACACTTCTTAATCAATTCCAGACTCAGAGTTCCATGAGAAAGTTCTGGGAAGTTCAATCTATGATAATATTCCTTTCCCTCTGTGTGAAACAAGGTTAAGTTTTTGGAATGAAAAATGAAAAGCTGAAAATATTTATGAAGGAGAACATGTCTTGCAAAGTTTAAATTGTGGTCAGCTTTATTAGTCATTTTATCCAGATATTTCCATAAACCATGAAGTCTCATCAGCCCTAACCTACTTAATAGAATTTCAATAGTTATGCTAATAAAAACACATAAAGCTCCTTTCCTCCCTCGTCTGGGAAAGACCCTTCTCTTCCACATTTGCTGGCCAGAGTGAAGCTCTAACGTCCTCAGGGTGTATATGGTCCAGTGTTTCTCCTGCTAATGAGTTTGTTCTCCAAACACGGGAGTGTTTGCTTTGTATCATTTGATGGTGCAGAGCACAGCTCTTGCCGCAGGCTGTTTGACCAGGTTTTGGGACTGCAGAGTTCGAACTCAGCGGTAAGGCCCTGCAGCCTGTGATTTGTGAAAGGCTGTTTGTTACCCTCTGCTTTTTAAATAAGCTGTCTGAAATACAGCCCCAGTGTCCTTAGATACGTGTGGCTGTCCTCCCTGAGGCCAGGTCAGCCTTTCAGCTATGCTCCTGCCTATTCTTACTGATGCCTGCAGGCCTCCAGAGGACACATATCTGAGTGCATTCTTTTTCTTGTGTGTCTTCCTGCCTAAGACAGACAACTTTAAAACTATGTGGTGCAGATCTTCCACTGATACTTAGAGGTCATCCCAGCTCTCCTTCTGTGAACCATTGTGAGTTCACTCAAGTGGGTAATTAAAGAAATCTACTGCATCCCTGTCTCTTTGCTACTGCTTAATGAGGAACCGGAAACAAACAGATGGAAGGAATATCTCTGATACCGCAGTTAATATAAAGTGAACCACTTAAAATCAGATTTTTTTCTTACTAGAAATAAGTCCTGGCACTTAAAAGATTTTTTTTAAATGTTTGTATAGCAAGTAGGTAAAGCAATTCCACACAGCAACCCTGTCAGTCAGCTGCTCCCAGTGGGGAGTGAACGCCTCAAAGGACTGTGAGGTACACAACCATGGTTGGTTCATCATGCTTTCCTTCTTCTTCTCTCTGTCTCTGTCTCCGTCTCTCTGTCTCTCTGTCTCTCTCTCCCTTTCTCCCTCCCTCCCTTCCTTCCTTTCTCCCTCCCTCCCTTTCTCCCTCCCTCCCTCCATCTTTCTCTCTCTTTCTCTCTCTCTCTCTCTCTCTCTCTCTCTTCTCTCTCTGGCATGCACGCATGCAAGGACACACACACACAGAAAGAGGGACAGAGACAAAAGAAATAGTGAACGGGGAGAGAGAACCTGCGGTAAGCTGATCTAAAGCTGTACTGCTATTGTGATTTTCAGGACACTGTTTAGCTTGTTAATATAAAGTTTGTATAAAAGAAAAAAAGGGCCCAAATAAAGTTCAGATATACATCTTTCTCAATACTAAGATATGACATGATAGTCACACTAGTCAGGACAGTGTGACATCAACACATAAATATGATAACATGGAAATGACCGGTTAATAATAGAAAGAACATGATAGGACAGAGGCTGAAGGATGGGTCTCATAGTAAGCACTGTGTTAAAATTCTGGATAAAAAGGAAGGTGCTTTCTGCTCATCACTACCAACAGACAGCAATGAGATACATTAAGGACCTGCATAGCAAATGCAAACACTTCATACATGTACCTGGCAATGCAGGAGATTAGCTGTAACAGGAAAAGGTTTCTTACATAGAAACCACAATGTTTATCCTTAATGATTAATTTTACTGCATTAAAATTGATTGTGTCTGTGCCACATAAGATACTAGAGTGAACGTATAAAGATGAGCCTTGTACTATGAGGAACCAAGAATTAATATTCAGAATTATTATCCATCCTGACTATGGAATTTAAGTAAATGGAGAAATAAATTAGCCAAACACCTTCCAAAAGAGAAGTGTAAAAGAAGTGGTGAGAGTGTGTATAACTTGCTACAGTCACTGTCACTAAAGAGATTGGCGTCACTAAAGCTCATAAGGTATGTTATGAGCTTATGGTCTGCTCCTCATTTCCGTTTCTATAGATAGATACAGAAAATTATCATACATCTGTTTACTGCTCTAGTTGGCAGTGTGAACCTGGGGGAGTGGGGCCTAAAAATGAGACAGACTAAAGTCTCGTACAATAGAAAGCTTTATTCAGAGCATCAGACAATTTATACTCTGAGGGTAAGAGGAGCCACATGAGTGAAGTGTACAATCACAAAGGCAAGCCACATGTGGCAAAAATGTGTTCTTCCACAGTGGCATGTAGATAAAGAACAACAGCCTGTTGTAATGAATAATTAAAGTGAACCCACTCCTGTCCGCTACTACAACTCGGAGGGGCACAAAATCACCCAAGAACAACCCCGTGTTTTTGAAGAAACTGAGATAAGAAGAATCTTGTCTTGTTTTGTGGAGTTTTCTCACAAGCACTCAGAGTTCCTCTCAAAGAACTCCAGTCTAGGACTGTGATACGACAAGTACCCATGATTAGAAGACGCTGTGAGTTTTCCTCTCATGTATGCCAAAGATAGTTCTCCAAATTCCGGAAAAGAGGAAGAGTCCTTAGCCACCAAATGATTTCCCAGATGGCTTACAGAGGAGACATCATAGTCATTATCAGTTACTGATGTTGGAATCCCCTCTGTGTGCTGTGATTAGCAGTAATGAATAAAGAAACTGCCTGACCAGTCGACAGGGCAGAACTTAGGTAGGCAGTGAAGACAGAAGAACTGAATGCTGGGAGGAAGAAGGCAAAGTTGCAGGGAGACGCCATGGATCCGCAGCCAGAGATAGACATGCTGAAGCTTTGCTGGTAGGCCACAATCTCGTGGTAAAACACAGATTAATAGAAATGGGTTAAATTAATGTAAGAGTTAGCCAATAAGAAGTTAGAGCGAATGGGCCAACCAGTGATTTAATTAATACAGTTTCTGTGTGGTTATTTCAAGGCTAAGCTAGCCGGGTGGCCAGGATGAACAAGCAGGCTCCCTGCAACAAGTTACCTCAAATATCAACAGTAGAAGAGAAATTCTTCTGTTAATAAATGTGGTATGAGGGTCTGAGCAGATTCTGAATGGGTGAAGTAGCTGCTGAAGACCATCTTCAGATGACCCAGAGCTCAAACAAACAGCTGAGCCCAGTGGTCCATGTTTGTAACTCTAGCACTGAACAGGTAGAGGTACGGGCTCACGGGCTCTTCAACCTAGCTTATTTATTGGGCTCCACACCAGTGAGAGAGTCTATCTCAAAACACGAGGTGGAAGGCTCCTGCAGAAGCACACCTGAAGTTGCTCTCTGGCCTCCACATGCGCTTGCACACATATTACACACACACATGCACCTGCAAATGATGCAGGTGAACACATACATTGCATACAAGCATGCACACACATAAAGAGACATAAACCTGACAGGAAGATCTTCCTAACAAAAGGTCAGTGCTGCTACGTGGGCTAAGTCTTGAAGTAATTACAATCCCCCAAATCTCATTTTTATCACGTTTTTGTTTCTTTGGGGATTTTTTTTTTGGTGTGTGTGTGTTGTGTAAATGTTCCTGGGTGTTCATGTAGAGGCCAGAGAACAAGTTTTTGCAGTCAGTTTTTTCCTTCCATGTGGGTCATGGGAAGGAAATTTAAGCTGTCTGGCTTGGGGCAAGTGGCAATCTCATCAGCTCGAAGTCTTGATAGTTGGGAGGAGGACATTTAATATTGTAATATCTTGCCTAAACAAGTAAGATATCGAAGTAGATAAAAGCAATCACCCAGTCGGTCTCATCCCATTCGTCGCACTGGACTGAAAAACAAGCTAATCTTGTGCAAAGCAAGGTTTCCTCCTCATTTTCTTCTCTGTAGCTGCAGCATGACCCATGGGCAGATCAATTTCTGACAAACGCTTAGACAAACACTGGCAGTCTAGATTCCTGGAGAACTTCCCAGACAAGCATTCTGAAGTCACCTTCATGTCTAGTGGAGTCTAGGATGGGGGTCGTCATATGATCCACAAGATAGAACCATGCACTCTTCTGTTCAGATGAATGAAAATGAAATGAAATTTATGTCTTGGCAATGCTGAAACCCACATGAGCAGCCCGTATATGGCGGTTCTGTTAAACTCGTCCATATTGGGTTTCATGGTCTAAGTTGATGAGGATGACTGACCAGGCCTCTTCTGTAATGAGAGAGAGAGAGAGAGAGAGAGAGAGAGAGAGAGAGAGAGAGA
>LOJH01004173.1:0-35980 GCA_001685095.1 Ellobius talpinus | reverse complement strand
GGAAGGAAGGAAGGAAGGAAGGAAGGAAGGAAGGAAGGAAGGAAGGAAGGTCTATAAAATAAGATATGTATATACTATCTTCACAGAATGAAACAGGGCATGAACACCAGTCCATGTGTGACTACCAATAGAAAATATATGCATAATACATTATATACAGAAAATAGTCAAAAATATGTAGGCACGTTGGTTGATACACATGTATTGTTTATTTCTTTTGTTGCTGTGGCCAAGCATCACTATAAAAGCAACTTAAGGGAAAGGACTCATTCTAACTCAGAGTTTGAGTATAGTTTACCATGGCAAAGACATGGAAGATAGGGTGGAAGCCTAAGGCAGAAAGTTGTCACACCACAGTGCCAAGAAAAGAGCAGAATTTAAAGAGGAAGCAACGCCGACCTATAACCCTTAAAGGTCCACGCCCAGTGACCTACCTCTGCAAGCCATACTTCCTACCACAAAGATTCTTCCGAACAATTCCATCATGTGGGGACTGAGTATTCAAACACATGAGTGCACGGAACACTTCAGATTCAATCCATAATGGCATAATTCACCCCATGATCTCAAAAGTATATAGATTATGCCTCTCCTCACCAGATAAAATTGGTTCTTTTACATCATTTTTTGATCTCCTTTCCAGGCCCCATTTGTTTGCAGGTCTGTGTATGCCTGAGATAAGTAACTGATACTATCTGAACTTTGACAACTGTTTATGGGAACATACTAATTCTGTACACTTTTTAGTTCCTATCAGATATATGATCCAGTAAGTACATTGTAGTCGAAACCTCACAGATGACAAAATGAAGTTGAGGGAATATACATAAGTAAAAACCGTTTCCAAGAGATAATAAATTAACAACACACATTCTCACATATTCAGGCCTGAAATCCACGTTTGTGTTTTGCATACCTGTCCTAGAAACTTACTCTCGGGCCAACTCCTTTCACATTGTTCTCCGAGAGCGCTTTACAGTCTGCAAGGAGCAGCTTTCCCTGGTATGCCATGTTACCTCTCCTGATGTTTCTTCCCTGGTTTCTTTTCTGTCTGACGTGTTCTTCTGCATTTCCTCTGCCGATGTGTATTTGTTCTTTACAACAATCTCAAACTTCACGTATTCAGTGAAAATTCACCTCGCAAAAAAAATGATTCATAAATCCATTTAAAAATATTTTAGAGGAGTCTGTAGATGAAAGACAAAATAAGGAAATAATCTAGAATACTTTCAAAGACCCAACTACATTATTCAAATGTAATAAACTTGTGTAAAAGCCAACTTTATACATATTCATGCATATGTATAGATTCTCCTAATTACCCTCAGACATTGATAGAAGCAATATCATATACACACATGCACATTAATACATGCATGCACAGTATATTTGTGCTAATGGAGAGGATAAAGTTTCTGTTGCTATATTTGTTAATATCTTACAAACAAATCATAACTGGATATATATTACCATTATTTTGTTCTTAGAATATTTCCTCACTAAAATGACTTACATGTGAGCTTGTGGCGTTAAAACAAACTAACTAAACAATATGCTAGGGATACCAAATTAAAATTTCAACTTCTGTCATGACAACAAAAGCATGTTTCTCTTCAAATTTAATTTCCATGAGAAACTCTCCTAAATTAAAACCTTCCAGGGCACTGTCCTTCCATTTTTTGCATTTTACTACCTAGAGATCAAACAGTTTGACACAGCAAAAATTCTGGTGAGTTAGAAAGAATTGCTGATTGGTTTGTTGGCTGGTGGCCGGGGGAATGTTATGACCGAGTAATTATGTGTTCTGGACAGATGCATTAACCAGGCTCGGGGCTGGAGCCACTGGATATTATTTTAGTCATAAGACTAGAGGAACTGAATACTTTTCAAAGCATTGGCGGGCTGACATTGTCGAACTGATGCCTGTTCCAATGACTCCTTGGCAGTAACTTCCAACACTGCACTTATGACATGGTAAACAAAAACTACATTAAAGGTTTGCTTTTTAATCACGAAGGAGTTGAGCATTTCCACTAAGCTCTCTTGCTATTCATCAAGTCACAATGAAAGCTATTGCAGATTTTCGCAGGGTTATCTTCTGACGGAGCTGTAGCAGTGTATCAGGCACAGCGGCTTAGTGTCCAGTGATGGGAAGGAGCATGTATCGGAATACAGATGATAATGCAACTTTGCAGTTTCCGCCCTGTGTAGCAGGACTGAAAGTTGACAGTGCGTTTTAGTCCTGATTTATTCCAGTGCATAAAATCCTACCCTTTGTAAAATAACTACATCTTGTGGTTAAGAGAATACACATGAAAATAAAACACCACAATTAATAGGATGCTTTTTTGGCATCTAGGAAAAGAAAATAAGTCCTGCAATAGTGAATCAACTGGATAACTTCAGGTAATATTTCTTTTGTGGCAATTAAACTGGAGGTTTAATTATAACAGCATGTACAAATTAGTAATGTAATAAGCTAACTGGAACCACATTTATTTATTAGAAGTATTTTATAGCATTATTGAAAAGTTAAAAATCATAATTTTCTTTTAATATTTGTACTACTACAAAATGCAAATGATAGCATCAGTTCTACCGGATGGTTACAAATCATGAAGTAATAGAACTGTGATCAATAGTAGGTAAGGTGGATGGATGGCTATATGGAGATACATAGACAAATGTGGAAGTGTTTTTGCTAATTTTTTTAAAAATATGACAGCTGAAATATTAATTTCTGTGTTCTTTCTTTGTGGTCGAGACCCAAAACTCTTCACAAAGTAGGTTTTTTTAAAGAGCTATTTGAGTCCTACCAAACACATTTTGTTCTAAATTATTACTGATTCCACAAATGAGGTTAATCAATTACAAGAAATAATTGGAAGATATTTTCTGTAATATTGGTAGTAACATAGTATATTTCCCTTGGCTACTTCAATAGAGGAAATACTTTTAAGAGCATTTGAAGGTTTAACATTTTGGTTCAATTTCATAACATTGCTACATGCTTTTTAAGTTTTGGTTGCCCCACAGGGTATCCAATAGCCTAACCTACGAGACCACTTTGGTTAATGTAATTTTAAGTTTTTAATTAATCTTTAGCAATAAATCTATTGCTGCATATAGTTTGGTTGTATGTATTTTGAATAACTTCAAAAATGCTTCAAAAGATTATGAACTCTTCCTGAAACATAAATATGCTGACTAAAGTCATTACATCTCCACCCTCATTTACAATTTACGATTTAAAAAGAAATATTATCTCCTTGAGTTGACTTATAAAAAGTCTGGAGAGTGTAACCCAAAGGTACTAAATGAACTGACCAGGGACAACTTCAAATGGGCCCTTCGTCACCCTTACAGCGTCTCCCAACACAGACTCTAAAGGAATCACTGTGTGAGCTCTACAAAAGAAGCACTGAGAACATTTTTTTCAAGGATATGAACACCAAAAGCTCATAAACAGAATGACAAGAAACACAAGAAGATTTTATTTTTCAAGAAAATAGAGAGAAATGAGATCCAAAGGAGAAGGACGGGAAGCACAGTAAAGTTGAATGGTCTCAAGTTGGAATTGTATTATGTTTTAGGAAATGATTAATTATGAGTCCGAAATAAGGGATATATAAAATATTACCATGCTAAGAGTATGTAATCTAATTAGATTAAAATATTGACACACCATAATAAAATATAATGCTATTATTGTTTATACTATGCTATAGTTTATGACAAAACTTAACACATAACCACGATAACTATATAAAAACATTTACACGGAAACATTGCTGTTTCACAGTGTAGCCGTCTGTCGTTTTTTCATTTCTATATTCTTTCTTTGTAATAGTGAATTAAACATTCACGAAGTGGTTTTTCTTAGACATATTTGGACTATTCTAACAAAATCATTTTGTTCTAAATTGTTACTGATTCCACAAACAGTGCTAATCAACTGAAAGCAGTCACATTTGAACTCAGCATTGCAACAATGCATAGAAGCTGAGCTGCAGCAGTGTGAACAATGGATAGAAGCTGAGTTGCAGCAGTGTGAACAATGGATAGAAGCTGAGTTGCAGCAGTGTGAACAATGGATAGAAGCTGAGTTGCAGCAGTGTGAATGCACGTGCTACATTCAGTTTCTTCAAAAAACAGGAAATCAAAGCAGTTGCTAACACCGTTTCGGCTTAAAATATGAGGTACTTAATGCTCTGTCTGTTGCCTAAGAGATACATTAAAAATATTAAGAATAAGTAAATTATCTCTTAATAAATTGACTTTTGTTTACAAAGCCTAGTATTGGTATTTGTTTTTCTACCTACACCTTTATCTTTGCTTCTATTACATATACATATATAATAAAATAATATGTTAATAATAAATGCACATATTGATACTTTTGTAAATTATAAGAATTCTCTGTTTAGATTTAAGAAATACCGAGACTTGATTCCTTAGTAAAAAAAATTTCTTTTAGTCTTTAAATCTTCGTCCAGTAAGACATTCACCTTACTGAAGGGAAGAGATTTTTTTTTGAGCAAAGGTTTTGAAATATCAAAGTATAAAATACGGTAAAAACGGGTTGGAGTCATTTTATTACTATAGGCTGCAGTAAATGTGACTTTAGTGGGGATTGGCTAAATTAAATGCAGAAAGGGACATAATATTTTTTTCTGATGGACCTAATGAAAATACAGTATTTAAGCAAGCTTGAAAAGGAAACACAAAAGAAAGAATGTATGTTAATGTGAATTGGCCCTTAACTAATGATTTTCTTAAACAAACCTTTAAAAGTTTATCTAAGGCTTCAACAAGGCAGAGAGACATGCAGACGCACATCTGTGATATGTTTGCTAGGTTACAGTTGCTGTTTTACGAAAGGATGTGAGTTATGAACTGAGTCTTTTTGTAATCATTCTAATAAAGCTGGATAAGACGTACAAGGGACCGGACTCCTTCAAGCTGTTGTTCTGTAAGTAATAGTGAGACTGTACGAGGTTTGAAGTTCCTTGTATAAATTGCTACACCAACTCAAAACCCTAGGCTGCTTTATTGAGTATGGGAATTCTTTGAATTATCAGTGTCCTTCCTCTTCACAGAACAGTGGAAACTAGCAATGAAGTATCTGTATTTTATGAGATCGCCATGCTCTTTGAAGAGAAGGATTTGAGTGCATAATTCATGAGCCCTGATTCTTTTTGCTCCTAAAAGTTCAACCCATTCTCCTTACTTGGGAGACCAAGTGTTATGACAAGAGCAAGAAGATATCCTAGTCTTTTATTCTTAAGACTGTGATTGGTTAACAGACACAGAAAATCCAATGAACTCTGATTACCTTGTTACCTATAGCTCTTAAAACTGTAATAAAGGAAACACAAAGTGTAGACTATCTCTTTTATATCTCACCAATCTTCATGATTAAATGGTTTAAATCTTTAGGGATCAATTTTCTGCCTGTCTTGGGAATGAAGTACAGCTAGTTTTTACCCTCCTCCCTAGCAACTATCTTTGCTGTAACAGTCTATTGCTTTATTTTTCAACTTTATGCAAAAATCAACATTTGTAAAAGGAAACACTAGAAATTATAAACCCTGCTCAATGACTCAGAATCTCTTATTTTAATCTATTCCAATATTCTAAAGCTACTTGAAAAGGAGATACTAACACAGTGATAAAATATGAAGCTGGAGAAAATCGTTCTAACACAAATTAACAAATCATTGTCATAAGAACCTTTAACCGAAGAACCCTGAGAGATGTTGCTGAATGTTCATGACCCTGTTTCATAACTATTTGAAGGGGACTCAAATGAATGCACCAAAAATGTAAATCTAAAGTCAGAAAAAAAATAAATTTAAAAACAAAAATTCATGGTATAGACTGAGTATATCAGTTTATATAGGTTGTTGAAAATATCATTAGCTTCCTAAGACTCTAATTATTTTTCCCATTATAAAATTTATGGTCCTTAATTTTATTGCTTAGTTTAGAATTGTCTGCAATGAACCCGACTAATAGCAAAGAATTGTTACTGCAAAATTAGATGTTTAAAACAAAACTGCAAATCAAACCTTAAGATTAGAAAATTTGCAAGAAAATTTTAATTCTTTCCTTTCTGTTAACAATAGCCAACTAATCTGTGACCCTCACCCCCTCTTGACTGAGACTGCATAGTATTTATGCATGCATGACAACAAAATATGTTTCAATAAAAATATATTTGAACTAGCAAAGCAAAATTACTTTAAGCTTTTGATCTGTCCCCTAGCTCACATCTCTCAAAACCTTTTCCTTTCAACAGTTACATTCAAAAGTCAAAGATATACAGCTGATGATTCAAGCTGAACGACAGTACGATAAACTATGGTTTCTCCTGCAGATAAAATACATCATAAATCGGTGCAACACTTACCTCATTTTAAATATTACTGTCTCCTTTTATCAGGTAACACTATATGACCTTGTCTTACCTTCTTTCTTCCCATATTTTACATGGGAGTTTAATTCTATTCAGTGATCACAACCAGAATTTTTTTTAATTAAAATAGGATATATGGCTTTAAAGGCTTAGGTTATCTAATAGGTCAATTTAATTAAAAAATAAAAATAATGAAGACAGACTGACTTCTGATGCTGCGTAAAATGTAGCAATACAGAATTAGGTAGATTTTTAAATTGCAATCACTGTTTGTACTTAACTGCAATTTATCACATGATATAAAATGATAGACAATAGTATTCAATAAAATGGAGATGTATTCACAACTAACTGATAAAGAGATGTTCTGTTGAGTATGCAACAGCATAATTTCTAGCCTTTCAGGTTAAGCCACCCATCACGAATTATAACAAACCAACACCATCAGCACCAGGTCTCCAGAGAGTAGTTTGATTTACACAGTGAAGTCTCTCAGAAGAGGTTGTCACTTTTCTGAACCCTGGAGTCAGAATTGCTCTTTAAAAGCTACTGTATGTGTTAAATGCACTAATATGAATCTTGATAATCTGAGCAACTTGGGATTTGTGCCCTTCAACCCCCTAGCCTGTTGAAAGACGAACTTTCTCCTTTGGCTCCCTCTGTTCAGGAGAGTGTGGCTTTGTGACTGGACTACAGGCATCAGAAATTCAGGTAGCCCTGCCCACCCACCTGACTTTCTTTTTATGCCTTCCCCAGAGCAGACATGAGCACTGAGGCATCCACCAAGCCATTTTCCCATTTACTCTGCTTTTAACTTGAAAATGGAGTTGGAAATATAACCCTGTGATTTGATCCTTCCCTCAGTTCCCAGGTTACTCCATCTTGAGTTCCTACCCTTCTAAACTTGTGGGGCAGAAGCCACAGGATGAATTCTTTCTAGTAGGTGTCTTTTTCCTAACCATGGCCTTTTCTCACGAAGTCTGGGACCACTGAAATTTGATGCCTATTTCACACGACTTTAAAGAAATTCCCAAACCAGGTGAAAAATCTTTTAGTTTTAATTGATGATCCCTTTTGAGGTTACAGGTATTTTCAGCACAAAAAGGTAAGTTGTTATATGGAAGCTAACATACATTAGCAAATAATGTGTCCTATTTTCTTATGACATAAAAGAGAAATTGAACAAACTTTCTAAAACTCTAATGATTTGGAAGGTTTCTGTTCAGGTCATGTTTCGTGATCATTGGCAAGCTGGTAGTGATGGCTTTTCTTGGAATTCTGCAAATTTCCCTCCCTATGTTAGGTGCTGTCACATCAATATTGTGTTTGCATCACCGCAGCCTTAGAGCATGAGTGCTGATAATGCAGTCTGTGACCTTGAAACAGAAGGGAGTCAGACTCAACACCCCCTCAAACCTCCATATCACTCTGAAGGCAGAAGATCTAGATTCAAACGTTCTGTTCTCTCCTTCCATCCTATCAAAACTGCTACTGCACACTGTAGTTTTTCCCCCAGCTTTGGTGTCTCTTTCTTCACAAGTAAGTCTTCATACCTGTAATTAATTCCATCTTTTCTTGCTTCCTGAGGCAGTTTGCATCGTCACTTACCAGCTCTTGTCCTTGCAGTGGGCTCTTTCTAAAATACCTGAGAGGACATACAATATAGTTTGGGAAAATGTCGTGTGTCATTGCCATTTTTCCCCAGTTGAAGGTGAGTATGTCTTCCTGCCATTTCTATACATTTCCTGAGGACCCACACTTCTCCTTCATTGCACATAATCCACTCATTATCAATTATCTCGGGGTTTTTTTCTATCTCTATATGAGATCAACTAAATAAAATATGGAGGAAGGAAGTCTGAAGTCTGGCTTATTCCATCCAGGCTGTATATCAGTGCCCAATACACATTCTAACATATGTTGGGCACGCAAACATGATGGACCACGCTGGATTATCTAATTTTAATAGATAGCTGGGTTATGGTTAACATGGGCTACACAGAAAGACCCAGTGTTACAACTAACTGAAGAACCCAGGGCAGCTGCTCTCTGGGGACCCTCCAGCACACTCATTATTATCACCTTTTAATCTCTTTGCCAGAGTCTCACTCCTGCAATGTTTACAAACTAAGTGACCACCTTTGTTACAGCCTTTTTGCCCAGAATATTGTACCAAACTCTAAAATCCTAGGATCCCAAATCTGACCAAAAACTCTTAGACCAGTCTCATTCATCCAAAAATCTTGAGCAAGATACATGTTTGTCTTGTCTAAAGTTTAAGGTCCTTACCTTGGCATTCAAGACATGCCATAAACTGCATCCTGGTGTCTCTAGGCATCCCTTCTAAAAATACCTGGAGCCAGGCTTTTTCATTATTAATACCACAAGCATCTTATGGTTTCCTTCCTCAGACTTTAGCTTTAATGTCAGTTTTCCTGCCTAGAATGCTACCTAATTTAGTCAGTCTAAGTGGTATCCAAAATTTAGTAGTAAATCTAGAATTTCACTTTTTTACTTATTCATTAAGACCCACAAAGAATTCCAAGATATAATGGCATCTGTTGCATCATTGTTTTGAAATATGATCATGTACTTAATTATTTCATTTTATTAGTTTTAGATAGTCTTATAAGATATTCTCAATTTAAAACTCAAGGACTGAAAAGTATATGTAAAACACTGATCTTTTTCTCAATCCTGTCAGCCAATCAGGTGGCTCCCAGAAATAAACCAGTGTCATAACTTTTTATGTGTCTTCGTGGAAACATTCCATTAGAAGCGAACAACAGCTAATGCTTTCTAGTTTGCTCAGTAATTTGTATCAAACATTTCTCTCCTTTATAGCTATTTAATATTTTATTTACTTACTATTTCTCCTTTACAAAGGCCATATGGCTTGTATCCTTTACACACAAAGGATACAATATCCTTGTCACACAAACATTTGTTGATGGAATGTCCAGTTCTTTCAAGTTTAGAGTAAACTGTGCAGTGCTGAGATAGACTCTCCGCTACCTTCGTTCTCAAGTGAGAAGGATAAAAAGAATAAACAGCAGGTTTTCCAAACACTACCTCGGTGGAACCATTAAAGGGAAATTAAGGCATGACAAACAACATATGCAGATGTGCATTGTTCTTTCGTGATACTTTAATATGTTCCAGATCCAAGAGCACATTACTGCTTCTTTTGGTTCTGACACAGATGCTGATACAAAGATTAACAAACTCACTGATTTGTAATGGATGATTCTGTTTCATTTTAGAAATCACCCACTCCTGAAGCATTCCAAGTTCACCGAAAGTATGTTTGCATTGAAATTTTTCTCATAATTGCGTCCATCTCCATTTCACATTACACATATTAGAAATGACACGACAGCCCACCCACCTCGTCACTGCTTGCAAAATTCTTACAGTCCTCTATGATCATTTTAAATGTGTGTATTACTTTCTGAAATGATAAGACCCCAAGGTAATTTTTTCATATAAAATTATACTAAACAGTTAACCCTTGAGAAAATATGTATTTTATTCATGATTGAACAAAGTGCTTAGTCATTCTATTCTACTTTAAAATATTATATAATACATAGTATTGTCAATGTTCAGTGTCAAGTTGTTTATTTGGTTAATGGAGAGTCCAACTAGGTAAGTCAGAGTCACTCAGAATCTATTAAAGAAACTTTGACTATTACACCGACTGCTTTGAATTCTCCAAACTAACCTGAAAAGTACCAGGTTTTCCTTTTTCTTCACATTGTGCAAACAAGAACCAGAATGCATCCTGCATATAAGTCCCTTGTTAATTTTGTGTTTAAATTAATGCCCAAGATTCAAATAGCAATTACAAAGGCACAATTTTTCTTGAAAAGTAAACACATCTGAAGGAAACTACTTTTTAAAACATTACTTTAGATCCCTTTTAAAAACTTTAAAATATTTTTTTCTCAAAATTCTGAAAAATACTGGTAGTTTAGGATTAGAGTTTTAGTAGCTCATTGAACCTCCAGAATTGCAGCTCATGATGAAGTTCCAGTTTATGTTGTTTCTCTTAATGACCACTTTCTTCTGAATAAACATGCACAAAAAAATCTTAAAAGTTTACTCTTGGTTCTCTAGGCCTTTCACTCAGAGAGTCTCATAAATATGAAATTCAGCATTATAAAATATTCTCATGTGAAACAGAAGAGATAGCTTGGCAATTGAGAGCATTCAGTGGTCTTGCAGGGGTCAAGGTTCAGTTCTCAGCAGCCACATGGTAGCTCAAGATCATCTGTAACACCAGTTCCAGGGCATTTAATGCCCTCTTCTGACCTCCACGGGCACACTAAGCACCCATGAAGTACACATGCATACAGTCATGCAGGCACAACATTCATGCATATAAAATAAATAAATGTTTGTTTAGTCAAAATATTTATGTGTGAGTGAACAACATAAAAAACAATAACTTTGGTTTGATGAACATAACTTTCATTTTTGATTTTTATAGGTTAGGAATATATGTCATAATGGTGAGAATATTTACCAACAAAACATGAACTATATCATCCAACAGGTAAACACATTCTCCAGTAACAGGCCCAGACTTTGGTAATGTAGGTTGGCAGTGTGTGTGTTTGAAAGAGCATCTTCTGTCGAAGTTTATCAGCCACTGAGACTGAGATAGTAGTTGTCAAATGCACAGGAAGTAGCCAAAGCAGCAGGGATTCTCTTTCTCCTACTATTTCTGGATTACATGGGGATCATAAAGAGAGACCAGAAAAGCAACACAGCAACTTGAAGAGATCAAATTTTCAGCTAAGAAAACTGTTTCTCAGGTGTTCCGTCAGCGAGAAACAAAAACGAGAATTATTCTGCTCTGCTGATAAACTTCCTCCCTTAACAAACCCTTATTGTTTTCATTCTGATTTTTACAATTTAGCAGAAATACCAAGATGTTTATTCTCAGAGGGTTTGCTCCCCATTGCACCAGCTTTTGCTAATCCTCTGCAGCCTCGGTTCCTTTGGGTGGTGGCCATCTGGCACGCGGCCTTTGATTTTATGAATAGGGTCTCCAATTGTTTCTGCAGCTGTTATCAGTGCAGTCTGACCTGCTCCAAATGGGGAGATCAGGGGGAAAGAGCCCCACAACCCGCACAGCATTCCATTCCTGTGGCTCTCTTCCCAGACCGCTCATTGTGATTTTCCTAGTGTACTTTACTCAATGCAGATGGTGACATCGCTAGACCTTAGTGTAAGGAGCACATAAAAGTGAGCTTTTCTCGGGAATCGTTTATAACTAGACTTACGAATTACGGATGAGACGTATTAAGTCTTTGCATCTTACATATATCACTGTTCTCATTCGTGATCCTTAAAGATGCTTGTAACTATTTTTTATACCTCCAATGAGCTGTTTCTCGTGTCTTCAGTAAGGTTAATTTTTGGCATAATGATTTCATAAAAGATAATTATTTTCAAGCTGTGATCCTAGGATCTCAGAAGGAAAGGAGATGGGGGTATGGATAGCTAGCTGCTGGTCTCAGCTTCAAGGACTGAGATCGAGGGGTCTTGAGTGTGAGGCCAGTGTGAATTATGCAACAAGACTGACCACATTATGACACTGGGCGGATGGGGGCATTTCAGTACCATTTTAGAGGATAATTGAATTCATTTGGTGTAGAACGTAGAATCCAGTCAAGCACATAGGTAGACAAGCTAGTAGCATCATTAAAAGCATCTTTATTCTTTCCCTTCCAAATGGATTTCTTTGTAACAAAACTTCCTAAAATTTCAGCCTCTAGTCTTCTAGTTAAAAAACACACAAAGCATCCATTTTCATGAAGCTGTAGAAGGTTGAACCAGGGAGTATGTTAAATCACCTAGGAGTCCCTCTGTGGGGATACATGCATCTGCTTGCTCTTGGGTTTTAGTAAGGTCTCCAGAAAGCCTGGGAAGATCTGACAGGGGATGACAGTAATAGAGAAGAAACATATTTTCTAGGTTATCAGTTCAGGAAACTGTAATGCATCCTGGGGGCCACCGAGTTAGGTATGGAGGGGAGTTGAAAGAGGAGACAGAGAGGGCAGTGATAGGAAGATCAGGCTCTTGGAAAGAAGTGAAGCGACCTGAAGAGAGGGAAGAAAAGATACTCAGCAAGGGGAGGGGCCTGGCTGGGAGAGGCTGGGTGGCGCTCTCCTCATTTGTCCCTGCTGTCAGTCAACAGTGTTCCTACTTCTGAAGCAACACAAGTCTTTCTTTTTCTATATGAAACCTCTGTCCTTCTGATCGTAACAACAATAAAGATATATTTTCACTTTTATATTATCACCCTTACCCATAATAATGATAAAATTTTATTTATCTGGAATTATCTCTTTCATTAGACACTTTCATTACTCTCTAGGTTTGACCAGGAAACTTCAAATATGCATGAAATATGTCATACATCTTGACATTCATTGTCTCTATTTTTCATGGAACTTTACTGGAGGGTGCTCAAAATATAATATTATAACTCTATAAGTATATTTTCCCCCACAGAACGATATGATCTGAGTATTTATTTCACTTACATAAATTTTTAGATGAAGAAACAGTCTGTGGTGTCACCTTTTGCACTGCATTACAGTGAGAATCAAGACTAAGTTATTAGTGACTCCTGATGTTTGAGTTGTTTTACCCTTGAGCCTGTTCTGGAAGGAATGATCTTTAAGTATGCCTCCGTTCTCACACAGTGATTTGGGGTTTCTGAATTAAGAGTTAATTCTAGAAGACAATTTGCTGGCAACTTAATTTACACACGGGAAAAAGAAAGCAGCAAGACTGTCTAACTCCAGCTTCCGGAGAGAAGAACGGGAACTGAAATGGTGATAAACTAGAGCTCTGCCTGGCATGTTCTTACCAACTGTTCTTGCACCTGGAATACGTGAACTTTTCAATGGTACATAATATTGCCATCGAATCCTTCACAGTGGGCAAAGCATTTTGATGTGCAATTTCTGCTTTCTGCAGTCTATGATTTCTGCCTACCATCAGACCAGGGCGAGTGATATCCAAGATGCCGCTGTGGCTGAGAGCACAGCTCCAGCTCCTTTTGTTTTTTTCAGTAAGTACCAACTCTGTGGGAGGTGACTAGGACACAGCCACAGATCTGTCTGGCCCTGCTTCAGTGCAGTTCTCCTACAGGAGGCAAGGTCAAGACCAGGAACACCCTGCACCTTCTGCAAATAAGAGACCTCTTATTTGCCCATCACACTGGGAGGTGTGGGGTTGGGGGGGAAGACCGGTCTGAAGTGCAAATACCTTTCACAGTACTCAGCACTTCAGGGAGGCTAGCAAGGGCTGATGCCTCCTGAGTTCTCAGTTCCTTTGATGATCAAATAAAATGAGCCCAGCTTCCTGATGCTTGAAGCTCTGCTCTCTCCAGTCTCTGCAGTGGGAGGCCAGAGCAGCCCTAGGAAAGTGCTGAAGACTTACTCACTCCCAGCTACCAGCTTCTGCTGGTCCACAGGGAGGGAAGGTCCAGGCAGCCCACGGGTGTCTTCTGTGAACCCTTTTCTAAAGCTCCATTTATACAAATTACCTTCTTCTTCCTTTCATTAAGTAACCAGAATTTCTTTTCTTTTCTCTCTGTACCAACCCAGGAACACATTCATGTGAAGAACCGATCAACTTTTGTCTTCTTATTTACTTTTATTTCTGATGAAGCAGGTTCAAAACAAACAGCAAAGTCAGAAAAAAATAATCAAACAGCTAGTGGTGGGCTTTTTTTTTTTTACCTTGATGTGATTATCCTTTGGGGGATAATTTTTAATTCTCTTCTTTATCAACGGATAGATGTTAAATCCGAATCTTTGCAATCACCGGAAAAAAAGAAGCCGGAAGAAACCACAGCAAAATTCTCACACTGCAGTCTTGCTCACTCTGGGGCTCAAGTGACAGCAACCTCCTCTCTGAAGAGACCTCCAGTTGAGAGAGAGCAAGAACCCTTTCAGCAAAAATCAGCTGAGTCCTGAAGAATACAGACAGCCCTGGCCACCATTCATTCAGGACATTCTGATGCTTGCCCAGGCTGCTCCAGCATCCCTAGATCAGGGTGGGAGGAAGGATCTCAGGTAGGAGGGGTCCCGATTCCAGGCTGGCAGAAATTCTGCTCCCTTGGGGAAGGACATAAAGTTCTTTTTTTATTTTTTGTCTTGAGGTGTTCTTGGTAACAGGAAAGACTCAGAAGAATATAGATTGCTTACAGGACCCTGACATTAGAAACGTTGAATAGGAGAGCCCTGGATTAATGAGCAGCACCCTTTGAAAGAGGCATCAAGCATCCTCCTCTGGATCTCCAGATCCTGCAGATAAAATTGGCTCTGGGATGGAGTGAGGGGCATTGTTGTCGTCTGTTATTAAACACATTAGTGGCCTTATGGAAAAGCTGGTGTGTCTGGGTATTGGGGGGAGGTTGGAGTAATCTAAAATGCACATATGGAGGTCTTAGGTGAGGAGGGAAAGCTCCAGTGAGGTGGGCAGAGTTGTGTCTAAAGGCAGACTTATCCTAAAAATCTCAGCCTCTCGGTGTCAGTCCCAGATGAGTCCCGGTAGAAACCTGATCCACTCACCTAAACAAGCATTTGGAAGAGGTTTGTGTGTACTGTGAGTGAGCATGCACATGTGAGTGCGCATTTGTGTGTGTGTGTGTTTGTGTGTGTGTTTCAGCAATCCTCTCCCCAATGCCTCAAACAGGAAGCACTAAATAAGGATTAGCAAAGGGCATGATGGGATATCAGAATCTCACTACACAATGGAAAAAATGCGTTTACTAGCGAAAGAAAGGAACAAATTTAAAATGCTCTTTACCCACAGTTTGGGGGGAAAACTGTCCACCAGTGATGAAAATAGATAGTGCCCCCAACATTTTTAAGTACTCCTCATGCTAAAGAGAAGCGGAGTCCTATGTGGATGGGGGTTCAAGATTACAGAGTTCTTGTAGGACACCCTTTTTAGATTCTGTAGAAAAGAGATCCCAAGATGTATGGTTCAGTTGAGAGGTGGAACAAACATTACTTTGCCAGTATTAAATGTATAAAGAAAAATCTGCGGAACTTTCGAACTGCAGTCTAAGTAGAGGTCTGTCCTGAGACTCAAAACCCGACTGTTAGGAGGGCTCGGGAGTGGCTGCAGTGGCACCGTTGGTCCTCTTAGATCTTGCAGCTTCCACTCAGTTCCACTCTGCACCCTGGATGCTGAGGAAATGGAAACCCCAGGATCCCGGAGGCCCACAGACTTGACAGTGGACTTGACAGGGCCTAGCACAGTGGGAGACTTCGGTGTTGGCTTCTCAAAGCCCTGTGGGGCCCCAGTCACTGTCAACACACCCTCTGGTTTGGTTACTGACAGAGGCCATGTGCAACCGCCCTAAACGTATATAAAAGCATCTCTCCAAGGCGTTGGTTTCGTCTGTTCTTTGGATGCTTTTTGGCAGCTCCTCCTCGTTTTCCTGGTGTCATCGGAATTCGAAATACGTTTCCTCTTTATTTCAGACAGGATTCTAAGTGTGAACTAGATGGTGCAATTCCCCACCACTGACCTACCGTACTTCTTGGGCCAATGTCCCCTCTTTGCAGCCTTAGAGGCACTGCAAAACTCGCCCCAGGAAAGAGAGGGGACCAGGCAAGTGTTCTGTGGAAGGTGGTTGGACCAAACTAGAAAACGCTGCAGTGGCTAGCTTCAGCAGGTCACCTGGAGAGTGCTGGGGCTTGAAGGAGCGTCAGCATCTAGTTAAGCAGCGCAACCAAGTTCAAGGAACCGCCCCTTCACTTTGCCTCTGCCAGCAACGCTTTGAGAATTAATCGTGGGTGCCAGTGGCGGGTAGAGGGGGTGAGGCCAAACCAATGAGAATGGGGGAAGGGCAGTCAGGAGAGAAGCACCTGGCTAAGCGAAAAGAGGAGTCTGCTGACTTAGGGCTCCAGGCTTTGATTTTTAAGCGGCAGTCAACCTGGGTAGCTTGACACTCCACCCCCTGCCTATGGCTCAGCTTGATCCTGGAGCTAGTTAGGGCGTTAAACGGGTACGCGGGTGGGGCAATTCATTAGGCAAGACATGGATTAGTTGTTTATTATCTATAAACATTCCAACCACAGCAACGGATCATAAAACCGCGGAAGGGCCTGTAAAGGGAAGGAGCGAGGAAGCCTCTATGTGGGCCGCGAGAACTTAGCGATTGTTCCCATGTGATAAAGTGTCCATTAGAGAGAAAGAGGCAGAGAAGGGGGAAATGATTTCCTAGGCTGGAAGTCACAATTTCTCGAAGCTGCATGGGGGTAGACACGATGCTGGGGTGAGTTGGTAGGAGATGATGAGAGAATGCACAAAAGATTGAAAGGCCGCGGTGGGGCCATTAGCAAGGCTCATGCAATAAAAGCTGTGGATTAAATGAGGAGAGCAATTTAGTCTTCAGTTTCTTGGCGAAATCCTTCGAAACCATGAAAGCAGCCCAATAAGATTTTATGGAGGAAAAGAAGTTTAAAACCACCATCTTTCTGAAGGCAGACACACTGCTGAGGGTGGGTTTTTAAAGTTTTCATTCAGAGTAGAAAGTTTTTAAGAGGAGTTAATCTCAAACAATTAAATACTTTTTAAAGTATAAATTTAGTATATATGTACATATATAAAATATATACGTATATTAACAAATACCTTTTCTATTTAGTAGTTATTTCTTGGAACAAGTTTTGAACTCTCCTTGCATATTTAACATTTTACTGACTATATTGGAAGCAGGGAAGGCTTTATTTCTGTTGATTCCTAAGCAACTTATTGAGTTCATTTTCAATCGAATTCAGAACCTAGAAATTATTGGTAACTATCTTAGTGCAGTTTAGGTAATGTATTGTTTTTTAGATGTTTAGGAATGGCAGTTTAATAGAATAGTGTTATAGAATAGAGGGGTCTTAGTTCTCCCATTTTCAAAACTTAGTAAACAGAAGATGCCATAGGGGACATGCCTCATAGGTGAAAAGACGATAAATTATAAAACATAATAGCCCACATAGAATGACTCAGATATCAAGAAAAAGCGGTTACCAGCACCTCAGGAAAGTCCTTCTCCTACAACAGAATTTTTTTTAAAAAAAAGTTTTCTAATCTATTAATAATAATCATACTTGGGGAGATGTTGCTATTGAAATAATCGCTCCATTTCAGGAATTCCTTTTGGGTACCCACAATCTTCTTGAGAATAAAAACAAAACTCCTTTTGGGTACTCCAAAGAAGGAACAAAAAGGGGCCTCCACATTCGTCGCCCACCCCCCATGGTCCACATTGAGAGACATAACAAACAAACCATTACATGTTGAAAAACACATCTGAAAACAGAAAGGTCACGTTGCTGCCAGTCCTGGGGAACATTAGCTGGTGTTTGGAAAATAGTTGACAGTTGAAGGTTGAGGTTTCTCTCTCTTTTCAGCTCAGAAGGGAGGAAGGGAAGAAGGGAGGGGGAGAGGAAGGGAGGGGAAAGAAGAGAGTGAAGGAGAGGAAAGGAAGGTTAGAATGGAATAAGGGGCGGGAAGAGAACCTATGAGGTACAGCCTTGTAAAAATAAATTATTTGAAGGCTACCAACTGTCTATCTAGATTCAAACACGCATATGCACACATACACAGAGACGACGTAAGCACACAAGTGCAGGCACTAAAATAATATGAAATGACTGGAATTTGCATTGACTCAAAATATGAGAAGGAGTGGGTTTTTGTTTGTTATCAGGAAACAACTAGAAAATAATCACAGTAATAGCAAACCCTGGCTTTCTCAAGAGGAAGATTGTTGGACAAAGGAGGGTTCCTTTGCCAGTATCTTCAGGAAAGGTAAAAACTGGTGGTCTGATCATGATCTCAGAGCTCCAGGATGCCTCTCACTACAGTTAATGCGCTAAATGCAGAGTCCTGTAGACTCAGTTGAGTGCAAGGGACACCCCCCTTCCCCCCTCGTACCCACAGTATCTTCTTACCTCGTAGATCTCTCTTATCGGAAGGCAGGTATTCCCAGAACACTAAAAATTATCTTATTGAAATCTGTATTGGAAAATGGCACTTACAGTCAATAGTGAATCCTTCGAGGACTGTTTAGGTCTCCAAAACATAATGCATTTCCGAGGCAGAATGGTGGAGGGGAACAGGGTGTGAGAAATGACTAAAAGATATTTGGGATTAGACAGAACTTTGTGTAACCTTGAGCATGTCATTTTAACCTGAAGGGGCTCAACTTTCCCAAGACACCTAACTATATCTGCTAATAAGATCCTGCATTCTTTGATTGTGGGACAATGATTAAGTCATTGATGGTAGACATAGCAGGTAATTTGAGCCCCGCCTTTTACTTGTCTCTTAAAAGTGTGTGTATAGATCTGTCTGCGAGAATTTTCGTAGCAAAGATTCGGGGCTGGGAAGTTCCGCGGCCGCCCAGACCCCACGCAGTGAACCGGCTTAGGGTGAGGTGGCTCTGAGAGCTGAACTTGCTGAATCCACTACCAATGCTGACGGTGACTCTTGCGTGTGTGACACACGTGGATTGCACACCTGTTTTGTCAGACTGTTGAAAACAGCGATGGATGCAACTCTCAGATCAGAGTACCAGTCTACCCCGGTCCTGCGCTCTGCAGCTCCAGTCCTCTGGGACTTCAGGTCTTTCTGCTCTGTTGGACCCACTTTGAACACCCCAAACCAAGTCCACTGTAACCATGCCCAATTCCTTCAGGCCATAGGGGGCATTTGCAAGAGTCTAGTGCGTAACACTGCGTTGCAGGGGGCGCAGAGCTCCAGTGCAGACCAGCCAAAATCACAGCCGCTTGCAGTAAGAATGACCCGCCTGGTGTTGAACAGGAGTAAATAGCCTCAGCAAACGGAGAAGAAAGGATCCTTTGCCTTGGGGAAGAATTATTCCTAACCATTTGTTTTAAGATGCAATCTCCAGTAGAATCCAGACAGTGGCTGCAGCCATCCACAGTACCCTTAAAAAGCAAGAAGCTAAACCGCGCCCCTCAAGGAAGAGCAAAACTAATTCGGGTCATCAGCAAAAGGTTTTGTTTTTTAAAGCAGTCAGGTCCCGAAGCGCATTCCTCCCACCCCCAGTCACCATTCTCAAAGGCTCCCAGGCACCTCTCCAATTCTGTAGATATCAGCCACCCAGTCTCTAGTAGAGTGGGTGGAAACTAATTTGATGCTTTCAGATACTTTAAGGTCTGTTTCTCAAAGCATCGTTGTAAAAACTTAACTTAAAAAAAACTGCTTTCAAACAAGCTGAGATGTATTGCAAACATTTAAAGCACCCCGTGTCAGTATTTGAGCAAGGTTTCCCTTGGAGTCAGAGCTGGATGCCCGCCCTTATTACCAGTCACATAACTTCCTTCGTGTTATTATTATTCCTTCCCGAGTCATTGCTGACCTGAATGAACTACATGCCTTGATACCTCCTGCAGATGTGCTGGTCTGGAAATGCAGGGGAAAGTCAAGAGACACTGAGTACCAAGGTCCTGTGAAAAGTCTGAGATAAAGACGACGGTTGGGGGTCTTTAGAGCAGAGATAAGGCCTGGAATCTTGAAGGAATTTAGCCTGGTTTCCATGCTTCAGCAGGCAGCCTTGTTTTAATATCACCTCAGGCCTCACCTGGAAGATGGGGGGGAGAAGACACTTCACGCCCCCACCCCCAGGCTGAGCAGCACAGATGCTAAAGAGAAAAATACATGAAAGGCTGAGCAAGGAAAGTTGGAGAGACACTTTCCTGACTCAAAAAGAGTAATCCGAATGTGCCTGAGTAATTATTGTTCAGAATGTTGATTTATGAGGGGAAACAAGGAAAGTACAGAAGTACAGGCATGCCACTTTAAGTAACCATATCCAACGGCTTAAGTTTAGCATGTCGGTTACAACTAAGAAATTGCAAATAATAATTAGTTCTCTTAGTCACTTTGCATTTTTTTCTATACCAAGGACACTTGGCTTTTTTTTTACTTTGCTAAAAGTTTTCCTTTATTAAAAATGATTTCAAGTGATAGCAAAGAGTATCTGACTTTTAAACATGTTCTAATTTTGATACAAAATGCTTTGAACCACCTGATGTATACAAAATACAGTACAAATAAAAGTATACTTCAGAAATTAACAGAATTCATTTCCTAATACAAAGACTCACTCCAGTCTAACCAGGAAGGAATAGGCAACTCTGTGTTAAACAACATTTTCTTTGTCTTTCTCAGCATGGGTGGATTAGTTTTAAAAAAAAAAACACATTTTCAGAAATCATTAAACATTGCAAGAAAAATGTGACCATAATCTTCCTGGTAAATTATAAATGCATTTCATATTTTGCATCTTATGCAATGTAACTCATTTACAAAAGTTTCAATTTCGTAGCAAAATGAGAACAAGAAATATTACTGGTCTTGATTTATTTATTTTTCTCATAAAAGTCACCAGTGACCTTTTTTTGCCTTTTAAATGGCAAATATCTAAATTTAAAATCTAAAGGAATTAGCTGTTTGAAGACCTTCTTTCAGCTTTAGAGATTTTATTTGTTGGATTTTCATTTGCTTGCTTTTATAAATTCTCATGTGTGACTATTTGGATGGTGCCTAACGTTTTCCCACGTCAGTCATGCATATTAAGCAAGAAAAATTAATTTTTTACATTCTTACCTAGTTTTAAGTTGACATCCATTGCCACTGCGACCTGGGTGAGTGATGCAGCATTTGCTCCCTGTGATGAAGCAAATATACACACTGATATGCTGGGGAGGTAGGATGGCAAGACCTCTGGACTGTGACGTTTTGAAAGATGTTCACGGAAAGTTTGGACCAGACTACCCATATGATGCATGCTCCTTCATAGTAAATATTAATGGTGGGACCATAGAGTTAGAGTTGTTCCTATCCACGAGATCTTTTTAATGACAGTGGAGAGTGAAGACTCTCCCCCCCATGCACCAGGAACACTACCTCTCATTAAAAGTCAGTAAGAAAGCAATGTTTGAGTCTCCTACCTGAAAGGGTCTTGTCACTGTGAGAGGGACTGGTGTCACTGTTTTGTGCTGTCTGTTACAGTCCTGGCTTCTGTATTGCGTTTGTGAACTGTGAACGCTGATATAACCATGGATGACTATGGCCTCCAGGGATCCTTAGGAAAATGAGATATGTAGTTGGTGCAAATAAACACTCATGACCTTGACCTGGAAATCCAGTTGAGAAAGCAAGTTGCTTCTCATATGCTAAAACATAATTAAAATGGTATTGTAAACTGGTTTTTGTGTGTATAGTATTTTGTACGTGCATATTAATTCTATATTCAATCACAAAGCTATGTGTATGAAATCACAGTACGTACGGAAATGTTATGTGATCTTTCCTTTTAGAGCAGCAGACATTGACTTTGACTGCAAACGCCTGTTGCTTCCATCTTCAAATGTCTTCCAAAATTGCAGGATTTTCTTAAGGATACATTTTAGACCCAGAGTTTTGGGGAGTGCTTGTAATCCTAACTCCTGGAAGGCTGAGGCAGGAGAATTGAGAACTTAAGATCAGCTTTAGATTCACACCAGAAACTCGTGTTCTTGCATGCTCCCTCCCTTCCTCCCTCCCTCCCGCTCACTCCCTGGTCCCCCCTCCTTCCCACTCCCTCCCTCTGTCTCTCAAACTGAGACAAGTATACTTTCAGAAGGCAGCAACCGCCTTCCGCTCCCCACCCTCAACATAATCTTTTATTTTTTTCTTCCAAGTTTAAACTTTCTTGAGTTCTTCATTGTTGGCACCTCTGGCATTTATAGTTTGGCGCTACAAGCACTGTTACACTTTCTATTGATTTCACCAAAATCAAGTCTGCACCTCACTAAGGATTTAATATTTTTTTTGAAATTGTATTTGAATTTGTCCAAAGGGTATTAATTATTTGAAGCACAAATAAGTTTTTTTTTATAAAGAGTATAAGCGCTAGAGAGACGGCGTAGTGCTAAGAGGGCTTCCTGGGCTTACAGAGGATCCCTTCCAGTTCAGTCTTCAGCAACCTCGGCAGGGTTTGCCAAGGGCCTGTGTCTCCAGCTCCAAGGGAATCTAATGCAGCCCTCTTCTGGCCAACACAGGTATTGCACGCATGCAAACAATTTAAAAAAATAAAAAAGAGCACATACATTTTTTTAGCTAAAGAAAATGAGATTTGCATCTTAACAACTTATTAGCATAATATGTAATCATCACTCTAACAGCAAATTGATTTGAAAACATGATGAGTAAGATCTTCCAGGGTGTGATTGACAGCCTGCTGCCATATCCCATGTGTATGTATGTGTTGCTGACTCCAGAATAGAAATTGTTCCCTAATACAACTTTGAGATAGATTATTCAGTAATTTTTCAGTGTAAATGTATTAGATTTAAGATGTAATCATATGCTTTCTTTGTAAAAGATCATATTCAAAACAAACTCTCAGAAAATTTACTAAGACTAACTCTATTTAAAAGTACAATGATAATTTAGCTTATTTGGCTCTTTGCTTTGAGACAGAGTTTCTCTGTGTAGACAAGCTTTTCTGGAACTCACTATGTAGCTCAGACTGGCCTCTAACCTGCCTCAGCACCAATTTCCTGGATCCTAGGATTATATTCATACACCATTATTTTCTGTCATTCACTATTTAGACTCATTAACTAAGCACAAAGTGTTCCTTTCAAAAAGATAAGAGAGAATAAAAACATGTTATTTTGTATGTCTATATGTTCTTTTTAAAAAGAAGGTTAAAGACAGCATGGGGTTTATGCCTGTAATTACCCTGGGAGTAGAAGCTTAAATTTGCCTATATCATCTTCCTATATGGAGCCATAAGGACACTTCCTATGTCTAATAAGGTATATCACATAATCACTAACATGCCAATATAGACTTCACCTTTTACTTTAGGAACAATTCAGAAATCCCCCTCAGTTTTATGAAGCATATTTCTATCGACATAACTTTGAGATTGTAATTTCAGTAACACTGCCCATCAAAATAAAATCTTTTTTGTTTGTTTGTTTGTTTTTCGAGACAATGTTTCTCTATGGAGTAATGGCTGTCCTGGAACTCACTCTGTAGACCAGGTTGTCCTGGAACTCACAGAGATCCTCCTGCCTCCGCCTCACCGAATGCTGGGATTAAAGGCTTGCGCCACCACCACCCGGCTCATCAGAACAACCTTTAAGTAAAGTATACCTCTAGTCGCCATGCTGACTGTCAGAAGTCTGGCACTCTTCTGGGAGCAACAGTGAACAAAACAAACAAAAGGCGTGCTGCAGGTAATAATAGAGCAACCTTTTCAACATCAAGAGAATGAATCCTTGGGAGAAGAAAATCTGTAGTTCTTGATATAGCCACTAGGTGGCAGAGTGCGAGATACAGATAGCATTCTGTAGAGGAAAATTTGTTGCAAAGAGTCGCTTTCTGTAAAACTGACTAACATAGTTCGTTGCAAATGTTTCTTCTTTAGCAATACAGCTAACAGCTAACAACCACAGCACATCAAGTTCTCAATTTTACAAAGCCTCCATCCCCTGCTAGGCACCGGTCTGTTCAGAAGGAAGAGAGTCGGCTAGGTCCATTCAAAAGCCTGCCTTCCAGCTCCCTAAGCTTATGTTAAGTAATTCATTTCTTCTCTTCCTCACATTTCTTTGTACTCCAGATGTACAGATTATAACAAGAGTCTGAACATCTGAATTCAGAGTCAACTAAGCCTTGGCTCAATTTCATTCAAATGTACGTAAATATATTTAACTATCACACTTTTGTCTGTTAATCTGGGAAGTTTGCATCCA
Source organism: Ellobius talpinus (assembly GCA_001685095.1). Classification (NCBI taxonomy): domain Eukaryota; kingdom Metazoa; phylum Chordata; class Mammalia; order Rodentia; family Cricetidae; genus Ellobius; species Ellobius talpinus. The sequence goes on along the minus strand of LOJH01004173.1, from coordinate 11,752 downwards.
AACTAACATATTAGAATAATACCCATGGGGACAAGAACTAAACACAAGCACCAATAGAAACACACACATAATCATGCACATATTCAGCTAGATCTCAAGACCTTACACTGCAGAATTAAATTGCTTCATTTATTCAGACTCCTTCTATGGAACAGAACTGATATATTTTTCCCAAATGAAACTGGACTTTCATTTATTCTTACATCGATCATAGAGGTTAAAAAAGGAAAGAGAGAAAACCACGTTGTCTTCTTTGATGAATAGTTTGTACAAGATGCAGAAATATTTGCAATCATTTAAATGCAGACTCTGTGGTTCCCTCCTCATTGGCCTGTGAGGTCCATATTCTTGTTTTTAGATAAGTGTTATTTGATTCTAAAAGGGAGATGAGTAATATCACTGTCTGAAGACGCTATATCTAGGTGATTATGGTCCTTTTCTAAGGACGTACATGGATTTTATCCTTTGGCTTTGGTGTTGGAGACCAAACTCAGGGGCTCTCATAGCTCATGCATGCTAGGCACGCATTCTGTTATTGGACTGCATTTCCTCTCCCTCTCCTCCTCCCCTTTCTCCCCCACCCTCATCTTCCTTCCTCTCTAGAATCTAGCTATGTAACCAAAGTCAGCTTCAAACTTGCTGTTCCCCTGCCTCAACTCACCCTTTTTAGTGCTAGAATTACAGGTGCCCTTCCTCTGTAACCCTAGCAACATTGTATAGTGCAGCCACGGTTATCTTAGTAATTATCTGACTTATCTTTTTTAAATATTTATTTGTTTGTTTGTTTGTTTATATAGTATCCTGCCTCCATGTATGCCTGCATGCCAGAGAGGACACCAGATCTCATAATAGATGGTTGTGAGCCACCATGTGGTTACTGGGAACTGAACTCAGAACCTCTGGAAGAGCAGCCAGTGCTCCTAACCTCTGAGCCATCTCTCCAGCCCCTGACTTATCTTTTTTGCAGAATCTCTTTCCATACAATATCTTATGAAATGTGGTAATCACTGATATACAATTAAATAAATAGTTTTCTGACCAAGAAATATTGATATTGTACCACATGTCGTTTTAAACACAAAATCTCTTTCATTTCTGTACATGTTTTATTTCTTGCTCTCAAGATTGCCACTGTAACCGACATTACAGCAAATCACAGTTTGCAACCCTAACCTTAGCCCTGAGATGTACATTAACGTATGAGAAAATAACAGTGTCCATCTTAAGATAGGCTTTGTCTTTACAAAAAAAACAAACAAACAAACAAACAACAACAAAAAACCCACAGCTCTCTTCAGAATATAGAATATCTCATAAATGCTAACAGGTTGTGAAATGGAGACCATTAGCAAAATCAGTTCAGTAAAAGACTAAGCTGCATGTCATCTGCAACGCTCATTTCAATATCGTTGTAAATTAAGTATACGATTTCTGCAACCCAGATAGTAATGACATTTTTTCATACAGGAAACTACTGGCGAAATGCATTTCTCAAACATGAGTTTCTGTCTCAAGCCAGTGCTGAGTTATGAGGCATGATACAAACGGTCCCAGCATCACAAAACGGCTTTGCCTTTTCTTTTTATCATTGATTCCAACTGAAAAAAACAATTTAAAGATGTTTTTTATTAAAACCAAATTTTGAGCACTGTGTGCATCCAGCAACTCCACCTCAAAGTGTTTAAACTTTTATTATTGCATTTATCACATTGTATTACAGTCAAGAGTATCACGACCATACATCCTTAGTTTATGCGTCTTATGCTGAAGTACCATCTGGTTTAGCATTTTAACACTCTCAAACATGTCCTGGTTTAGACAATAAACCCCAAAGTTCCTCCATTACAAGGCAGGTGCCTGGCACAGAGGCTAAGGCTCATTGCAGTGGTCCGAGGCTGATTAAGAGTCTCCATGACTAATTACTGATGCTAGGTACGCAGTGATGCCTGGCTGGTTTGTCTGCAGACTCTGGAGAGAAACACAGGCAAAGGGTCAGAGAGGCAGAAAGAGTCAGTGGAGGCATGTCTAGAGGTAGTGAAGAGCTGTGGCTAAGCCCATACAGAGACGGTTCCTCATCCCATTTCTAAGAGCAGAACATACTCAAGATTGTAAGTACTAGAGATAACAGTGCCTGTTATTTTTATTACTTTTTATTTCTTGGCATTGGTACCTTCCCTGCATGCATGTCTGTGCCAAGGTGTCGGATCCTCTGGAACTGGAGTTACAGTCATTTATGAGCTGCCATGTGGGTGCTGGGAATTGAACCCAGGTCCTCTGGGAAAACAGCCAATACTCTCAACAGCTGAGCCACCTCTCCAGCCCCAGTACCTGTTATTTTAAAACTGGTCTCTGTAGCCCAGGCTAGCCTCAAGCTCCCTGTCTCACTTGCCTCAGTCTCCAGTGTGCAGGTGTATCTGTGCAGTTTCTTTATGTTTGTGACTGTGTTAGGTGACTGCCCCTTGGTGAAGAAGTTAGGGTGACAGAACACCCTAGGAGGTGACACGCATCTCGGAAGCATTCCCCTGGCCTCTGACACGAGGTCGAACTTGGAGTGGAATTGTGGTTGCTCATGTCATAGTCATCAGGGTAAGATTTAATTTGGATTGGTATGTTTGGTTTTGAGTATTTTGAGTATAAAATTGGTTATAGTGTATTAACTAAAAATAAATACCCTTACCTAATTTTTGAGACAAGATCCCACATAGCCCAAGGTGACCGTGAGCACAACATACAGTTGCCAATTATCTGAACTTTTGACTCTCCTGCCTTCCAAAAGTGCTCAACTACAGACATGTGCCATCATGTCCTACTTGCCTACTTCTTAAATTAAAATTTAAAGCCGGGCGGTGGTGGCGCACGCCTTTAATCCCAGCACTCGGGAGGCAGAGGCAGAGACGGATCTCTGTGAGTTCGAGGCCAGCCTGGTCTACAAGAGCTTGTTCCAGGCCAGGCTCTAAAACTACAGTGAAACCCTGTCTCGAAAAACCAATAAATAAATAAATACATTTCAGAATGTATTTTGTGGTTGGGTATGTAGACTTGCACACAGTAAGCACATAATCTTTGATGATATTTCACTGAACTCGATCCTATCTTGTTTTCTAAGGTGGTTCGTTGGTATTTTTGTTTTTTCGCTGAGGACCAAGCTTCACGTAGTCCAGCCTGGACTAGAACTCACTGTGTAGTTGAAGATAGCCTTGAATTTCTGTTGTTCCCAGTCTTCCTTCCAGATAGCTAGGTGCGGTCATTGAAACTGTACATAATAAAATACTCACACATGGGGTTTCTATGCATATCAATTGCGTCAATTATTCATCACTTTTTTTTCTGGGAGAAAACATTCAAAATATTTTCTTCTAGCTTTCAGAAATATGTACTACATTAGCAGTACTTATACTGTGAACCGATAAGAAAATTATCTGGTAATGGAACTCCTCATGCGCTGGCGAGGACACAGCTTGGCCAAAGAAAACATTCCTGAATGCAGTGACTTAGAACTGAGTGTTAAACACATTCGTAAAAGATTGTTTTTAACTCACTTATTTGAGAATTCAGTTACAAATGTGGAAGTGGTTGTATGCACGCATGTGGGCACTGATGAGCTACCAAGCTCGCATGGAAACCAGAGGGCGAACATCAGGAATCTTTCTTGCCTTCCGCCTCATTGAAGCGAGGTCTTTCTTTTCATGTGGGTTGTGGTGGCTGAAAACGAGTCATTAGGTTTATGTGGCTAGCTCTTTACCTGAGCCAGCTGCCCACCCCCAATACTTTAAATGAATAAATGACACCGGTCTATGCTTCAACGCCATGGTTTCTCCTACTGGCCTATATTCCTTAAAGGTTCTGTCTTTCTGTCTTTACCTTTATCTCCCACCTGAATACTAGATTACTGAGGAAATCTGAATGAGAAATGTCTCCGGTAGTCTTGGTCATTTAAACACCTGGTTCCCAGCTAGTGGCACTGTTGTTGGGGGTTTAGGAGGTCTAGATTTTTCTGGAGGAATTCCATCACTCGAGGAAAGCTTGGAGGTCTAGAAGTCTCCACCACTTGCTCTGCTTCCTGCTTGTGGTTCAGTAGGTGAGCTCCCAGCTTCCTGCTCCTGCTGTCATACTTGCTGCTTGCTGTGATGCCTCCACAATACAGTGGAAGTAAGCGTAAGCCTCTGGAACCAGAAGCCAAGTAAGCCTTGCCTCTGTAAGTTGTCCTCTTCATGGGGTTTTGTCACAATGACCGAGAAGTAACTAACACAACAGTTGTCTAGGGTCGCCTTTACACACTCTCGTGTCTGTCATTTAACCAACTGAAAGAGAACGTGCTGTTTCTTGCGCTCCCTGCTTATTCTTATCTTCTTCCCAACTCAAGGAAACGCAGCTTCTATCCCTGCTCACCTTCTGGAGGCAACACTTTCAGCCCACATGGAGTAAGCATTTTCACTCCCATCTTTGTGTCCAACAGTCGGTAATACCCTAAGATGGTTTACTCTAAAAGTGTCTCTCGAATCCTTTGCTGTCTGTTCTCCTCTATTGACACTGCTAACGTTCATATTTCAATTACATTTCACTTGCATAACTATAAGCATGTAATGGATCTGCATTGATTTCCTTAGAACACAGTTCATTGAATTTCTGCTCTGTTTTGTATTGTCATCAGGAAGGATGAAAACAGATCAGGAGTGACACATTTTGCTTTTCAAACCCCCAAATAAAATGCTGAATCTTTTTTTCAGTGCCACCCCCATATTGTGTAGTCGTTTCCTAACTAAACTGTGCCTTTACTTTGCTCTCCAACTACAAAGGATTAGTCAAGATTCCAATACACTTTTGTGTCCATGCTGTGGCTTGAGAACACTTGACAAAATCACATTTCTGCCAGTAAGGAAATATTAAAATAACACACTTGCTCCCGTTATTCTTATGGTTCCTAACATACACAAAGCACTTGAGTACCTTTAAAGTACTGTGGGAGTTTGAATGGAACTGGCTCCCATAAGCTCCTAGGGAGCAGCATTATTAGGAGGTAGATATGGTTTTGCTGGAGTGGGTATGGCCTTGTTAGAGAAAGAGTGTCACTCTGGGGGCAGGTTTCGAGGTTTCCTACGCTCAGGATATCACCCACTGCCTTGGCTGACTTTCTGTTGTCTGAAGATATAGGACTCTCAGCTATTTCTCCAGCCCCATGACTATCTGCATACCGCTTGCTCCCCACCGTGATGGTAATGAACTGAACCTCTGAAACTGTAAGTGAGCCAGCCCAATTAAATATTTTCCTTTGTAAGAGTTGCCCTGGTCATGGTACCTCTTCACAGAAACAGAAACCCTAGCTAAGACAAATACCACAAGGTACAGTGGGCCCTGTAATGGTCTTGTGATCCTCCGAAAACCACACTACCTCATCTCCTGCTACATTATGTGTGCCTGTGTGAACTATGACAGAACTGAGCCTGGCCGTGCCTGCCTTCCTCCACCAACATCCCTGAACCTTTGACAAAAAAGGCACAAAAAAGGCATAGTTTTCTTCCTCTATGTTTTCTGTGAACCCCATGAGGTCCTTCCTGGCAAAAAACAAAAAAGATTTCTTTTATATTAACAATTTTCAATTTTGTATAAGCCTGAGTTCAGGAGGGTTATGTGCATAAAAGGCCAGCTGCCAGCCAAGGCACGAGGCATAGGATTGCCCGGGAACGGGAGTTAGTCACCAGATGTGAGGACTGGGAACCACACTCAGGCCCTCTGCCAGAGTGTATGTACTCCTAACCTTTGAGTTGTCTCTCCAGCTGCACAGGCTGTCTTTATCTGCTTGAGAATTTAAACTTTAGTGTATAATCATGTCCTAAGTTTCTTGCCCCATTAGGTACTAGGAGCTATGTTAACCTTGGCTATACAGAGTAGAGTATGAATATGTGAGGACTGAGACTTTTCTTTACAAAGTGAGAAAGCCATAGAACGCATCAGAAAGACTTAACCCTTATGTAGACTATGAATGCTGAAGTACGTTGAGGCCATTAGTGAAAGTACAGGCAGTCTGAGTCACAGTACAGTAAAATGAGTAAGGAAAAGACAAGACACTTAAAATAGGGAATATAAAAGTGATAGCAATGAGGTTGGAAACAAAATCTGATGAAATTTTAACTTACTCGCTTTAATTAATTTTTTTCTTAGTCTCCAACTCCATAACCACTGCCTTCACTCAGATTTCAGCTGTTTTTCTTTTATTTCTTCATCTCATCGCTCTTCCTTGTCCGTGAACGTTTTACACAGCAACGGTACAAATTTCTTCTCTTTAACCTGCCGCTTTCAGGAAATCTACAGCTAAATGTGTTCATATTAAAGTTTTTACTTCCTGTGAAACCAGAGTTCATTTTGTGGGGAAGGCACGGAAGCAAATGTTGGTAATGCCCAGAAGAAAGTGATTTTAGCTATCAGGTTTTATATGCGCAAAATGATCTCTATTTAAAAATGCATTTGGCTATTGTGCCTGACATAAGATGTAGAGCATTTCATTTGGGTAGGTCTCCTTGCGATGATTCCATGAACACCAATCTACTTTATATGTCAACTGGCAAAGTGACAGACTTTACTGGAAGGAGGTGAGCACTGAAATATTTTCTTTTTTCCTAGGTTTAGAGTCAATGTCATGAAAAATACATTTGCTTCAGATGTGTTGACAAAGATTTCTGAGGTGGAGAACTAGACCCAAAGTCAGCACAGATCCATCATGGTAATAAATTCTCTCCTGGGATGGTAGTGGCAAGGCATTGAATTTTACCTAATCTGGGAGAGTTTGGTTCCACTCAAAATTCTAGAAATGCCTATAGCTTGTTACTGAATACTCTGTTGATGGACATCCTAGAAAACTGCGCACATTGGCTTTGTTCAAACATAATTAAATGAAAAAGAGAAATACACAGTGTTTCGATTTTTTGGTAAAGAAGAAAAATTTCCAAAGGGAAGTAAAATGAGTAATTGTGATCTCTTTGTAAATACAATTGGATTTTGTGGTTTATTTTCATGGATAACAGATAGTTCTGAATTCTATAAACTAAACTGTGTATATGAGTTTACGAGTTTTGAGTATCTTTGAGATACAATCAACTATTTGAGAGCCTTATGAGGCTTTGGAAGAAACTCACCACAGGGCAATGTGATGGGCGACTGATGTACTGTTAATACACACACAAATATGTCATTTTACTTCTTTGTGGTCTGGGTAGAACAGGCAGCCTTGGCAAGCTTGTCTATGACACACAGTGGGTAGTCACTGCAAATCTGGTTGTGGCAGCAGCCTTCTCCATGCAGTGACCAGATAGCCAAAAATGATTCAACATCAAGGTACTAATTCATTCTGTTTGTTTTAATAAAAGTTGATGAATAGACATCATGTTTGATTTCTGTATAAATAATCCATAGGTGTTTATTACATCCTCAAAATCTTTTGAATGATGCCTTTGTTGTAAGAAATTTCTATTGAGTGAAACCTTTTGAACAGATTTAAAAACAAAGTCATAAGCATTGATACTTAATTGGTGTTGATAATTGATGCAAGTAACAATTTGTATGGTGTTATTGTAATTTAGTATTGATATTGATAACTGGTATTTTTATACTTGATATTGGTACATATGTTTAAACTATGTATAATATAGTAATTTTATAAAAGCATGTTTATAATATCAATATAAAGAAAAGCTTTTTTGTTTTTACTAAACAGATAGTCATATTCCATCCTTCAGTGTTAGCTGATCATGCAATTCATTTTGGATGTAGATTAATGGATAGAATGATATATTAAGTCAAATTTTAATAACACAGATTAACATAAAATCTCCAATAGATATCAGGTCATGCTTCTCTGTAAAACTGTGCTTTAAAAAGTGTAAAACAATTTTTATGTTCAAGTGCTTTGACTCAAAAAAAAGGAAACAGAAGGTAACCTGAGATCCTAAATTCTTTGTTTATTTTAATTTTTGAAATGCATTAGAGGGGAGGGAGGACATTAGCAAGGATTATTGTCTTCAAATATTTTATTCTGCAGGTTGTCAAAAACCTTAACATTCTAATAAGTGATTAACTGTTTGAGAATAGACTGGAAACAATATCTTAGGTTTGTGTCCCCAAACATATAATTTCTGAGGTAAACCTTTAAAGTGTCAATATAAAAGAGACAGGGCCATTGACTTGTACCTGGCACTAGTTCCTTCAGTTCATTTCATTCCTGGAGAGTGGCTGTGGGCGACAGAGCGGCGTCCCAGTTTCCCAGGTTTGCAGCCTGACAAACTGCAGTGGAGCGAAATTCAAGGAGCCTGACAAAATCCTATTCATCATTTTAAATTAAAGCCAACCATCCTGTCCTGCCCCACCAAGAAGAGAGACCCTCCCCCAACTTTGACAAATGGAAACATTTTCCTGGTGTAGGTCGGTACACCTCTCTGGTTGGTTTCTAATTCAATTAGACATAGATAAAATAACATAATCTACTTTTCTACACTTGAAAACAAAACATTTGTCTGAAACCCAATTTAGCAGACTAGCCCACTGCCTAAAAAAATATCAGGGACTTTGAATAAAAGTACTTGAAATCATTCTGAGGGTAAACTGTCCCAGTAACTTAGAAACAGTGTTTAACTTTATTTTCTTCATAATCCAGTGAATTCATTTTGTTTTACCTAAAATATGTTTTTCTTAAGCATGTTTTTAAAAGGAGATACGAAAAAAACCTTTATAATGTATGCTGGTATGTTCTTTTCCCATCTTTTTTTCCCTTCATAAGTTGTTTTGTTTCAAATGGTAGTTGTAATGTGTGCATATATGTATATACATGTTTGTATATTTTCATGAGAATGTATCTGGGTCCACCCAGATACCTTGCAGAGTATCCGATGCCTATGTAAATATCTCTTAGGATTGACTCAAGATAAGAACATTCCAGATGCTTCCAGTTTTTCTGTTTTCCTTTAAAAACAACAAAATAGTTAACTGTGTGCTTACTTTTTTGTGTTTGAGAATATTTCCCGAGGATGGTTTCCTGGAAGAAAACAGATTCTTGTGTGGATGTTTGACATGAACTCTTCTGTGGAATATGGTGATATTCAGAAGTTGGCAAGCAGATTTCAATTAGGATAGACTGCTATTTTAAATATTGAGGCTTGTGAATAAGCTTGTTCTTGTTGTGAACATCATCCTCGGTGGTAATGTTATGATGTAATGTAAAAAATAAAAATAAGTAAAAAGCAGAAAATGTTTTTGTTTTAAAAACTAAAGCAGCACTGATTCATCCAGTCTCAAGAACTTAAGAGTGGGAGGTTGAACTTTGTTCTACTTAGTCTTGATTGTCTACTCCACATGGTCTTTAATCACCAGGGATACTGGCTACTGGGTTGGGATAACTGGGGCGGGAAGACCCCACAGTAGGTGGCACCATTCAGTGGGTGGGACCCTAGGATGCACAAAAAGGAGAAAGTAAGCCACCTGCAAGCATCCATCACTTTCTTCTTGGCTGTGGACACACTATAATCTGCTTCAAGTTCCTGCTGCCAAGATCTCCACCATGGTGCACTGTACCTTTGAACTGTGAGCCAAATAGACCCGTTCTTTCTTGAGTTGCTTTTTCAGAGTATTTTTATTATAGCAACAGGAAGTAAAGTGTGCATATGTGTGCTGTGTATGTGTGGTGTATGGTGTATATCATTGTATTGTGTGGTATGTGGTGTATGGGATATGGTATGTGGTGTATGGTAAGTGGTGTGTATGTATTGTGTGTGACTATTATGTGTTTGTGTGTGTTTTGTGATACAAAAGTAGAAAATGGATTATGAGGAGAGAAGAGATATAAAGGAAGTGGGAAAAAGGGAAAGTAATGGAATACTGTGATGTGAAAGCAGACATTTTAAACGATTTGAGAGGACAAAGGGGGGTCAGTATGAGGTAATTTGTGAGGTCAGTATGGGGCAAAGAAAAAAGTATACTGATAGATATGTATGAAAATATCACAATGAAACTCATTATTTGGTAGCTAACAAGAACAACTATCAGTGTTAATTGAACAGAGTGTCCTTGGGAAAGAGCTTTTGGTGACAAATTTGGAGGAGACTAAAAATATTCTTAAGCACTTTCTTCTTCCTCTTTCTACTCCCTTTTCTTTTCCTTTGCCTCATTCTCTTTATTTCTCATGTTTTCCTTCTCTGTCATTTTTTCTTCATCTTCATGCTTTCCACCTTCTCTCCTTTCTTTGCCTTTTCTTTCCGGACATAACTTGTCTCAGAAAACATGACTGGTGACTGTATATAAGAATTTGCCCACTTGGTACAATGGTACAATGTAGACTTGAGACAACCCAGCCCTTATTGGGGAATGAAATTGTAGACAGGGTAAGTAGCACTCTTGTGGGTTTCAGCAGAGGTCAGATTACATATTGGGTGAGGGAATAATTGTTTAGTGACAATATAAAAGCCATTAGCAGTAGTGTGACTTTCTAGCCTCATCGAATTCAGCCCCAGGTGGAAAGAGATTCAAGAAGCCTGAAAAGAAATGGAATTACTTAAGTGTATACTATACAGTAAGGGTCAAGCTCAGCATCCCTTTGGAGAAGGGGCTGGTGATTGAACCCATGGCCTCACATGCTAAGCAAGTCCTTCTCTAGTGAGCTATACTCCTAGCTCTCATTACCCTTCTAGACAGTACCCTTCGCCAGCCCCTGCAATACCAATTTCCTTTAGTCTTTCTAAAGTTTTGGGTTTTTTTCATACTTCACTTGTCTACCAAAATTTAAAATTCTATTTCTAAATTTTAATTTTTTATTTTGTGTATGGGTGTTTAGATGCATGTATGTCCATGTACCGCTTGAGTGCTGTCTGCAAAGGCAAGAAGAGGATGTTGGATCCCCTAGAACTTGGTTACAGACTGTTGTGAACTGTCACATGAGTACTGGGAATCAAACCTGGGTCCTCCAGAAGAGAAGCCAGCACTCTTCACTGCTGAGCCATCTCTCTAGACCCCCAGCATTATTTTTACTAGATATTTAATTTGTATGTAGGGAGGTCACAGGACTTCTGACCTCTACACTATGACCAGGCATGCACACAAGCACACATACACAGCTATTTTGTCCAGCAACGAGAAAAGTAACAAACATTTATAGACGACAGGCACTGCAGCTTTGCTGTGTAAATGCGACCCTGTGGATCATCAGCCTGGAACTGCTGAGTGGGAGGAGGGTGGAAAGGTTAGGAACTACAGACTAGAGAAGCCCTGACATGCTATAGTCAGAGCATACCGGTCACTCTATAGGAAGTGAGGAAGATCAGAAGGTACACATGGCAAACACCGGGTGAGGGGAATGTCAGAGGGGAATAGTACAGGAACACAAGATTTTGGGGGAAAACAGCGATCTGGAAAAGGAACTGGCACATTCTGTCTGTCTTTAAGTGAGAATGAATTTTAAAATAATGGACTAACTTTTTTAGGCAGCAGAAAATTGATGGTAGCGCATTTAGGTTGCAGTATCATTATAGATTTCTGCTCTTAATAGATTTACACTGAAAGACAGCACAAAATGTGGGAAATGTACATTTGGGCAAGAAAAGAAGAATGAATGAATTTCAAATTGAGGACAAGGTAGCTTAGGAAAAGGTGGCAGTAATGGTTAAAGAAACTAGGGTCATAAAAGAGCAACCCAGACCCAAAAAGATGAATATGGTATGAATATCACTCATTAGTGGATTCTAGCCATAAAGGACATTAAGCCTATAATTCGTGA